>JAADWT010000065.1:0-40771 GCA_023336285.1 Pythium grandisporangium
ATAGAAACACGCGACTAAGAAGCCATTAAGTGGAGCTTGTCCGATGGTGTTCGACAACACTCTGTTGGAAGCGCTGTAAAGCTCTTCATTTCTTTACCGCTTTCCATGGCGCCATCCAATCTGGGTGCCGCAGGGGAGGGGATCCGACTTCCTTGCTACTGTGCGTTGTCATGCGACCACCCGCTCACCAGAGTACTGTACTGAATTGTTCGGCTGGCAGCTGGAGCTGGTCGAATCGTCGTGAATGGGTGGCTCTGGAATTTTGGATAACGCATAGCTCAAATCAAGAGTGACGGTCAACATGAACGCAAGAACAAGAGTGGTTGTCACGGCGGACCCAAGCACACGCGCTCACCAGACCAACGTCGTCGCACCTGGAGGTACGATTACGTACTGTATGCTTCCTTGCTTGCTTCCTACTACAGTAGATGATTTGCATGTTCATCTGTACCAAGAGCCAACGTTGTCGCATTCTGGAGGTTACGCAACCGCATGAACCTCGTCTTTCCTCTGTCGCCCATCGACCAGGAGACGAGGAGGGCTGCGCCACTCAATCCTGGATGCGACCAGCGTCTACAATCTTGCAGGGCACGCAGGGGTGTTCCTGCTGCGTCTCGATCTCTCCTATGGTCATCAGTGTCCAGAGCCCCGAGACTACACGTCCAAAGGCGACATGCCGGCGATCCAGCCAAGGCAGCGCCGCCAGTGTCAGGAAAAACTGCGAGCCATTCCTGTGCGGGCCGGTGTTGGCCATGGACAGCACGCCCACTTGGTCATGCGCGATCGTAAAGCTTTCATCCGGAAACTCGGCGCCGTACAGCGAACGAGGCGGTCCATCACCGTGGCTTTCCAGGTCACCGGCCTGAATCCACCCGCCCCTGACAATGCGGTGCACATGGTTGCCCTTATAGCCCAGCAGAGGTGGCGCCATGGCATCCGTATCGGCCGAGCGGTTGTGCACGGTGCCCTCACATAGTGCGAGGAAATTGGCGCAGGTCTTGGGGCACACGCGGTGAAACAGCTCGAGTTCGACACGGGGCAGGGTCACGCCATCCACTTCAAAGAGCAGGTACGCGTACTGGTGGCCCGTGAGCTGGCGGTAGCGACGAAGCGCTTCCTCCGCCGCCGCCTCGGAGCGTACGTGAAGCTCTTGCTCGGCGTCCACGGTCGAGTGCTTGCTCATGTCGGCCGTGCCAAACGAGGCCGCGATCAAGAGCTCGCTGCGTGAGCGCCTGGTGGCCTCCATGGCGAACGCCAGCAGTGCCTCCTCACCGGCGAGGTAGTCGCGCGCGTTGACGACGAAGAATGGGTCACACCGCTGCAAATGGCGCCGCTTCTTGTCATACGGGAGCAGCTCGGAGGCGATGGCGCACACGTGGTCACTGTACTCCTTCTCGTGTGTGCCACGCAGCGTGGGGAGGAACTGATGGTCCGGGAACAAGCTCAGCCCCTGCAGAAGCAGGCGGCAGCGATGGTACTCGGCGTCACGCACCACGCCATGCAGCTCACAGAGGTACACGGGTGTGGCTGGGTCACTCAGGACCGCGCTTGTGGCGGTAGTGGTGGTGGATGCAGTGTCACTAACTCCTGGCGGCATGTTGATCGGCGGTGCGCAGTGCTCAGTCGTCTCAATGCAAAGATAAATGCAGGCACATCCACGCATTCGACCATACCGACACGGTGGCACTTGGAATTATGGAGCCCGCAAGGCTAACTGTAACGGATACGCCAAGTAACTGATACCATACCATGCCAACAACGACCATAACGATTGGAGCTCATCCAGCTGCAACCAGGTGCCACCGTTCCAACAGTCGCCCACGCATCCTCATGGCAATCTTTCTGCTCTCAGTGCCACTGCGCGAATAGCTTCAATGTGCCTGCCCTCCACGCTTGTCCCAGCAATACAGTCTATACACTACATACCAGCATCACTCGCTTCCGTGCCACGCCACAGGTAGACCAACATTGGTGATGTCATCGCAAATCCAGCGTGTCTGCCGCTCGCACTGTTGGGTGCGCACTACAAAGATTCCTCGCATTCGGTTGGTTTAAATACTGCTCATCAATCAACTGATTGGTAGTAAATAACCTGACGCATCCCCCTGAGAACACGCCCACGATCCTTAAAGAACCCCAACACCTGACCCACAGCAACAGCAGTCAAACCAGGTGCTTCGGTTATTATTATAGTCACCCGTAGCTCATCAGCCGTACGTGTTCGCAGGCCAATATGTCGGCGCTACCGACGCACCGCCGCGCGCCGTCACCCGGCCGGCCATCGCAGCCGCATGCCATCGAGGTGGAGGCTCGACCGGAGCTGGATGACGCGCCCCTGCTCGCGAGCAAGGGCGTGGCCCTCACGCCGCCGCGCACGCATCGCCGCTACGTGATCGCGGCGCTCTGCCTCTGGATCACCACGATCTGCTACGCCGACCGTACGTGGCGCTATGCTATGCTATGCTCTCCTCTCCTCTTCCCCTCCCCTCCCCCCTTGCCTCCCTTCATCGTCCTCTCATGTGCGCATTGATGTGATAACCCGCTGTTTGTGGATGTGGACTTGTATTGAATGGAACGGGGGTCTCGTAGGCACCAACATTGGCATCGCCATTCCAGCCTTTGTCGACTCGAAAGAGGCACAGGGGCAGGTCCTCTCGGCCTTCTTCTACGGCTACATGGTCACCCAGGTACAGTACAGACAGACGCACTACCCACCCACACACCCATAGAGAAAGACAGAGAGAGAGGAGACTCATCGTTGTTCCATCCCTAGGTCCCGGGTGGCTTCCTCGCGACCAAGTTTGGCGCCAAGCGCGTGCTGCTCACGGGCGTCGTGGTCTGGACGCTCTTCGACCTCTCCACGGTGCTGGCGTCGCACAGCCTCCCGATTCTCTTCCTGGCACGCGTGGGCATGGGCATTGGCGAGGGCATCCTCTTCCCGTGCATGCACCAGATCGCGGGTGCCTGGTACCCGCTGCATGAGCGCAGTCGCCTCGTGGCCATCGTCTCGGGGGGCAGTGACCTGGGCACCGTACTGGCCATGGTGGTTTCTCCAGCACTCATGGCGGCCTGGGGCTGGCCACGCATCTTTGAATGCTTTGCCGTCCTTAGCTTCGCCTGGGTCCTCGTGTACACACTGGTGGGTGAAAGCCGACCGGATGATGACCCACGCATCTCCAGCCACGAACGAGCCTATATCCTAGCGACGCGCAAGGCCGCAGTGGGCTCGGACCCCACGCATGTCGCGCCCTCGGGGGCTGGACCCACGAGCACCAGGCATGACTACGCCACGGGGAATCGCAGTCTCAGCATCTCCTCCACCGTCACGGCATCGGCGTCTACGTCGAGATTGGTACATGAACTGGAACCAGCGTCAGTACTGCCCTCATCGTCTTCTTCCTCGTCGTCGTTAGCCTCCTCGCTCTCGCACGACCTGGATTGGCACGCATTGCTGCGGACAAGGGCGGCCTGGGCTGTATACTCAGCGCATTTCAGCTTCAACTATGGCTGGTACGTGCTGCTGGGGTGGATCCCACAATACTTTAACCAAGTACTACACATCGACTTGG
The DNA here is from genome assembly GCA_023336285.1 of Pythium grandisporangium. Lineage (NCBI taxonomy): Eukaryota > Oomycota > Peronosporomycetes > Pythiales > Pythiaceae > Pythium > Pythium grandisporangium. The sequence continues at coordinate 3,570 of JAADWT010000065.1, forward strand.
GCGCCAAGGGCTTCACGGCGGCGATCCCGTACCTGTCCGGATACGTGGGTGTACTCGTCTTTGGTCGACTTGCCGACGCCATGATCGCGCGAGGGCACCGTGTGCTGCACGTGCGGCAGGCTGTCAATGCGCTGGGCTTCTTTGGGGCAGCGCTCTTCATGTTCCTGCTTCGCTTCGCCACGACGGTCGAGACAGCCGTGCTCTTGCTCTCGTTGACGCTGTTCATGGGGCGTGCCGCACTGGCCGGGTACTGGGTCAACATGATTGACATCGCCCCTCAGCATGCGGCCCATGTCATGGCTGTGTCCAACACCATCGCCACGGTACCGGGGATTCTGGGCAATGTCATCACGGGCCAGATCCTGGAGGCCACCAACCGCTGGGATGTCGTCTTTGGCATCGCCTCAGGTATGCTCGTCATGGGCGGGATTCTCTTCCATTGCCTCGCCTCGGACCAGCCCATCTACGGCAAAAGCCGTGGTGCTGCTGGTGGTGTGAATACCCACCGGGAGGATGTCACCACCGCCGTACGCAACGATGACCATAACGAGTCACGATTCGAATAAGAGTATATCTGTCATCGCCGCTGGCTTGCTTTGTAAGCACAGGCCATACAAAATAAGGCCATCATGCCGTCCAGAGCACACTGTACTCGCTGGCAAAAGAGCCAAGATATCATTCCACTTGGTTTCGCTTTTAAATGGGTAATGGGCAATCACCGTGCGTATCTTGGATTTTTATCGTTCCATCTATTTCCCGTTCCGCACGCCTTCTTCCTCGTCGCGTCCGTCGTCACCTGTCCATTTTCCGTTGTCATTCCCATTGCTTGTCATTTGTCTTCAGATACTCCCAGCTAGTCCGGACGGCGTCGGCCTTCGCTGTACCGCCCCAATGCGATGCGATGCAGCAGCGCCGGATGAACCTCCTCATTCTTACACTTTTGTTGCATCTCGAGGAACAGCGTCGTCGCGCGTGGCCACAGTTCTTGTTGTTCCAGCGCGTAGATGACTTCCACGTAACACGCTGCCGTAGGGAACACGCGGGTCGCGCCAGGCTTTTGCATGGTCAGGAAGATGGGTTCCACGTGTTGCCATTGCTCCACGCGGTTGCAAAGCGCCATGATCGTATGCAAGACCGTGACAGTTGGTCGCACACCAAAGCGTTCCTGCAGCGATCGCACTAGCGATAATGCATCACGCCACGCATCCACGGCATCGTACGCGAGAAGGAGATGCAGCACGACAGAGGACGGCACAGTGTAGCGTTTGTTCTGGGTCCACTCGACCAGTAATTGCTCCAGCTTTCGGATTCGGTCACGCTCACCCAGTTGCGCACATGCATCCAAATAGCTTGTCAGGATGGCCTCATTCACGAGCTCCCACGGCGCGTCGATGGTGCTACCACCTGATCCATGACCAAGCAACTGATCCATACATGTGACCACGCGTGGTGAGTCGCCTAGTAGAGACAGAATCGCCATCGCGTTATGGTACGTGAGCGCATTCGGTTGCAGTCCATATCGCGTCGACATTTCTTTCATCAGTGATTCTACCACCGCCGGCAGGTCTCGCTCCAGTATATACAATCGCTCTTGAAGACGGTCGTCGCGGCGATGACGACGTGGCACGCGCGGCGCATCAGCATCCTCGCTGCTGTGTCCAGTATCGTAATCGTCGTATCCATCTTCCGCATCAGACTCTTCTTCATCATCTACATCCACGTCCTCCTCTTGATCGTGCTCTCGCTTGACTGACGGTAAGCGCGTCATGCTACGGCGAAGCGCACCGAGAACCGTGTTGTACGAGACAAGATCCGGTATCACCTGAACTTTGTCCTGCATCCACCGCAGAGTATCCAGCGCGGGCAGTGGCAGCTTGGCCACGGAACATGCCTGAAGCACGCGATTACAAGCCGGAGTGGTCACGTACCCAAGATCGTGCTGCATTCTCGTCAGCATTTGTCGTGCTTCACGCAAGTGGCCGTTGTTGCCAAACACGCCCAGGAGATCCGTGTAGACTGATTCGTCCAGTGATTGCACGACGTTGGCGGCCACAAGCCGTTGGATCACGTCGTCCACTAGAGTACTTGATGAGGTTGGCGTGGATGATGAAGGCAGGTGTGACGATGCCGTCATGCGTGCCGCCCATTTCAGCGATTCGTGTGTAATGGCTCGCTTCAGTGACGGGTCCATTGCGTGGCCATCGTGGGGGTTCGCAGTCAATAAATGATTGAGAAAGAGAGAGCCCAACTCGGGTGTATCGGCATCACCACTAATCGCGAACAGCATACGTACCGTGTCTCGTGTGGGCAAAATTCCACGCGACACCATCGTGGAGTACATCTCAAAGGTACTATTCGCATCGTCATGACGATGAAAAAAATCGAGTGCAATGTTCACGACACGAGCACTCACGATATCCAATGGAGCGTCTCGGCAAATCCCTTGGATGAACTGTGCTAGTTCGTGGAAGCTGCTGCGGTCAACGCGATCCGAGCATGTTTGCTGAGACTGTCCGCTGAGGTCCCTGAAATACTTTGCTTCTTCTTCCACCTCATCAGTATCGTCACTACGACCCGTAGCATCTTCATTATCACCACGAGCCTCTACTTCTTCGTTTTCCTCAAGATCGGTCAGCGCTAAGAACGAGCGGAACAGATGATAGATCGTGGCTTCGTTGGGGTGAACCCCGTACTTCGATATCGCCTTGTGATAAAACGAGAGTGCGTTACGCGCCAGTGCGTTACCATCCTGGTAGCCAGAAAAAGTATCCGTATCCCAATTGCCTGAACCATCTTCGCTTTCATCGTCGTCGTGAGTGCCATATCCACGGAAATGATGACCACTCAGGTCAAACCGTCGCTCATCGTCCATCATGCGCTGCGCCAATGCACCATAGCACTTGAGCACACTATTCACATTCAAAATGGAAGGCTTGAGATCGCCTACTTGATACATCCTGCTCAGCGTGCGCTCTGCCAACTCCACCATGCCTGGCGAGATGCCATGACGGCCTTGAGCCGCACACCCACTAAGTACTGCCTCGTAACTTTGTCGATTTGGTCGAAGAGAGTCGACTAACCGTTCAGAAGACGCCACGTATTTCTTGTGAAGGCCACTACGTTCTTCTTCTTCGAGATACTCCATGATGCGCGTGGCTTCTTGCATTCGACCAGCCTTCGCACAAGCCGAGACTGCTGCATTAAAGCCAGACACGTCAAGCAGAAGGGACCCTTTTGAGTGATTTGCTCTGCGTGCCACAATGTCCTCAACCACGTCGACCACTTTTTCCCAGCGCCCCACAGCACTAAGTGCTCGGATATACTGCAGACTCATCCAGGCCACAGGCACACCCAGCACGATCTCCTGGTTAGAGTGATCCGTGCGTGCATACACCATTGCCATCAACTGGTCAACCTCGTCAACGGGGCTATTCAGAATCATTCGCTGCCATTCCTTCTTACTTGGTTTCTTCCACTCGCGCTGACTCGCATCCCTCTCGAGAGCGCCCATAACGTGACGTAGTGACGCCTTTGCGTTTGTTGCCACGACCTTTGTCGCTGCACCATGCGTTGCGTCCTGAGATGACTGCTTCCTTGTCTGCACAGACTTGTTCACTGCAGTTTCCTTGCCAACGACATGCGTGCCTACCTGACGACGGGTGAACTGTGACGTAAGTCGCGAGGGCACGAAGGCTGATACAGCATCACGACGCTGAATCCGCGTCAAAATGCCCTGCAACGCACGATCCTGCAAGCCCACGCTGCACTCATTCAATGCTGCGGTTACACTGTCGGCACGACTCCACGCTTCCATCGCACGACACGAATCCATCACGGTACTGATCAGTGGCGGCTCCACGCGGATACCGTGGCGAATCGCAAACTCGAGCCAGCGTGACGCCTCCAATACATTGCCGTCCTTGAGTAGTGCCGTCAGCAGCGTCGCGATGGTCTTCTGATCGGGTGCCAGCTGCAATTCTCGACGAGCCATTTCCACCAGCGCAACGGCATCCAGGGAGCGGCCCTGGGTCGCGCGGTACACAAAGGTCATGGCATTCACGGCTACAATCGTTGGAGTGATCGCGTCGGTGGCCAGCAGTTCCCGCCACAGCTGTTCTGCCTGTGCCACGAAGTGATGCTGTTGCTTCTTGTGCTTGCTCGCCAGTCGCCCGCAGCAACTGATGAGGTTCACGTACGCGAAGACGCCGACGCGTTTCTTGGCTTCTTTCATTTTCGCCAACACGTCCAGGCCCGGCGCCAGTGCGTGTCTCTTGTTGCAGGCCACGAGTACGGTATTGAAGCTTCGAGGGCTGGCGCGCCGCCAGACAACCATGTCATCCAGTAGCGCTATCATTGGCGAGACATCCAGGTGCGGCTGCAATGAGCGCGTCGTCGTGTGGGTGCCGCCGTCGCTCGAGCTGTGCGCCTGCACGGGTAATGGCTGCAGCTTGCTCCATTCGAACAGTAGTGCGTCGTAATTCACAGCCTCCACTGGGTGTGACGTCCCTGGCAGTGGGTTCCCATATTGATCCACGCCCTTGCCCACTGGTGTCCGTTGGAGCAATGCCTGCAGCTCCCGCAAGGCTAATGCATAGTCGCGGTTGGTTAATGCCGTGTGCAGCCGCTTGTTGTGTGTGCGGAGGGTCAGCGAGGTTGAGGTTGATGGATGGAATGTGTTGGAACGACTACAGTGCATATCGGCGAGTATCCGCAGCATAGCAATGGCTGGTGGCGGTGACTTCGGCGCATGTGCTGTTGATGGCGCGGCCATTGACGACGATGACGACGACGACGATGCCAGCGAGCACCACCACCAGATACGTGGGTGCATATGGAGAGCGGGGGGCAGTGGTCTTCTGTGCTGCGTCGCCGCTAGCAGCAACGGCGACCGCCGCGCAATGCGAACGCGGCCAAGCATCCTGCTGATGCACGATGGAGGAATGCGGATGGCGATGGCTTTCAGAGGCAAGGAGGCATTACCATTGTCAACGCTACTGATTTTTAAAATGTCGGACAGTGTACATTATGCGCCTATGAATGTAAAGAAGCATTTAGCTGATGACTATTATCGTGATTTACGAAACTTGGCCGTCGTATCCAAAGATATTCGCATAAATGGGGCACCCGGCCAGGAGGGGGGAAGAAGCGAAGCGAAACGAGATCGAGATCGCATCAAGGCGCACGAGAAGCTGGCAAGCAAAGCGACGACGATGGCGACCATGAACCCCGTGGATGATGAGCGCACGACCGTGCTCAACGACTACAAGGCCAAGGTGCGCGAGCACCGCGAGATGGAGAGTCGGTGCGTGAACTGTGCCTACCTGTCTGCGCCACGCATGACTAGCTAGACAATGGAGGCGATGGCTCTGCGTGGTGGCGAGACGAGAGGCAGTGGTGATAAAAGATGGCATGGCTATGGATGCGGATACTGATACTGATACTGATGCTGTTGCTGCTGACGCTGTGTGCTGCATTTCCTATGTGCGATTTCTTCTTCTCATGCTATAGTGTAAAGGTACTGCGTGATAATGTCAAGGCCCTGGTGAAGGAGTACAACAAGACGGAGGACGACCTCAAGGCGCTGCAGGTAGGCCACCGTCCTTCATCTCCACCCCGTACCTACTCTGCCTGGTCAAGCATTATGTACGTCGCGTATTCACAGAGGTACTTGCTTTCCCTCCCGTGTAGAGCGTGGGGCAAATCATTGGCGAGGTGCTGCGCCAACTGGATGATGACCGCTTCATCGTCAAGGCCTCGAGTGGTCCACGCTACGTCGTGGGCTGCCGCACCAAGGTGGACAAGACCAAGCTCAAGTCAGGAACTCGTGTGGCGCTGGACATGACAACGCTCACTATCATGCGCGCGCTGCCCCGTGAAGTGGACCCCACGGTCTACCACATGCTGAACGAGGATGCCGGCAACATCTCATTCTCGAGCATTGGTGGCCTGAACGAGCAGATCCGTGAATTACGTGAAGTCGTGGAGCTGCCACTCAGTAACCCCGAGCTGTTTGTGCGTGTGGGCATCAAGCCACCCAAGGGCGTGCTCCTCTATGGGCCGCCGGGCACGGGGAAGACGCTGTTGGCGCGAGCCTTGGCGTGCAACATCAATGCCACGTTCCTCAAGGTCGTGGCCAGTGCCATCGTGGACAAGTACATTGGTGAAAGCGCGCGTGTGATCCGAGAGATGTTTGGTTACGCGCGTGACCACCAGCCATGTGTGATCTTTATGGATGAGATTGACGCCATTGGTGGCTCACGGTTCTCAGAGGGCACGTCGGCGGATCGTGAGATTCAGCGCACACTCATGGAGCTGCTGAACCAGTTGGACGGCTTTGATGCGCTGGGCCAAGTAAAGATGGTGATGGCCACGAACCGACCCGACATTTTGGACCCGGCGTTGCTACGTCCTGGTCGGCTGGACCGTAAGATTGAAATCCCGCTACCCAACGAGGCGTCGCGCATGGATATCCTCAAGATCCACTCGGCTCCGATCACCAAGAAGGGCGACATCGACTACGAGTCCATCGTGAAACTCACGGATGCCTTCAACGGCGCCGATATCCGGAACGTGTGCACGGAAGCCGGTGTGTTTGCCATTCGCGCGGACCGAGAGTACGTGATCGAGGAAGACTTCATGAAGGCAGCGCGCAAGCTGGCCGAGGTCAAGAAGTTGGAATCCAAGATGGACTACAGCAAGGTATAACGGAATCATGGGCAGGGTCGTGTCGAAGGGACGGTAGCAACAACGCGCAGACACATCACCAAGAGAGGTACTATTGGTTTATGTGCCCATTGGTGGCTTAAGAAGCACGCGTGCAGGAGTCAAAGCACCAGGAGTTGAAGAAGAGGGTGCCGAAGGCAAAGACGACACATAAAATAAAAGGAAAGCAAAACAAATATCAAACGTTGCGCGATGGCTTACTACACTACAGGATTTCCTACTACCCTACGACGGATAGAGTTACAAATGGAGGTTTGGTTCCGGCACAATGGCCGTCAGTCCTCCAGGCGTTTACCGCTTGGTCTTGTTGCCAAAATCGGTGAGTCCAGGCTTCTTCATCATGCGGTACCGCTTGGGAGCTGCCAATGAAGACCCAGCACCACCAGCAGTTCCGAAACGAGAAGTGTTTCCACTCAACGGCCGCTTCCGCACGAGACCAGGCTTCAACCCCAACTTATCTCTCTTGCTAGGGGTCAACGGATCGGCTCGACTAGAAGCCGCTGGTTTTGTCGTTGCATCAGGTTTCTCCACGATTGGGAATGAATTTGACGACGATGTGGATTCGGTATCATCAGTGGGGGAAGGCCCAACATCATCTGAGATCGGTGAGTTATTCTCCTTGCTAGCATCAGGCGTCGGGTCATTTCGCAAATCGGGTTGAGGTTCGACAGAAGATTGCGCCTCAGGTTCAAGCGGCGACTGAGCCCGCGACTGTGACGGAAGATCCATGGCCGCGTTCAAGGAGACAATCGGTGAGGTTGCTACCAGTTGTAACTTGTCCTTTACTCTTGGATCCACCACAGTCGACGGAAATGAAGGGAACGCGGTAGGTCCAGATCTCTTTGTAGGTGTAGTTCCAGTCGGAGCATCCACATGGCGCTCTTTCATGAATTCGTTCAGCTTCTCCTTGGTTTGGGATGACATCGCTGCACTTTCACCCAACACTTCCTTGGCAGCCTGTGCCGAGGCGGTTGATTTACTCTTGGCGTCGCCCACGTGAGTCGCCAAGTGTGATGCTGTACTTTTGTATCCATGAGCTAAGCGAAGTCGAAGGTTCTCGTGTGAACCGACAAACGATAACACATTCTCGCTTCGTTTCCTTCGTCGGGTAGTCGCTCGTTCGCAGTGCACACTCGCAATTTCCGACAATTGCTCGCAGTGGTGTTTCTCCACCTCACTCATTTCGTCACGCCACTGTGCCCGGGCGTTATCCTGCTCTCGGACTTCACGCGTCTGCTCTTCAGAGTGCGTCTCGACATCCTCCCGCATCATCGTCATCCGCTTTTGCAGATTCGAAAACTGCATATCTTGTGTCGCCTCAGCTTCTGTGTTCGCTGTAGTGCTCACGTCCAACTCACTACCAACGAGATGCTGCTGGTCTTTCAGATATTTCTGCTGGCCCTCTACGTGTGTAGCTACCAGCCTCATTTCTTGTTCCACACGACGCCTTTGGCCAAGAATGGATTGCTCAATGAGCTGAGTGAGCTGAGTCTTCATATCCTCCAGCTGAGAGGCTTGCTCCTGCTGTCCCACACGAAGAGAGTCAACCAGCTGGTCTTTGTGATTCGACAACTGATTGGCTTGTTCATCAAATGACCGCTGCAACGTCTCCTTCAGCTGCGCCAATCGTTCACCCTGCTCATTCAAAAAGACACTCATCTCCTTCCTGGACGACGCAACGCTGGTAGCCAGCTCACTCAAATTCGCAAGGCGAGCCTTCTTAGTGGATGCCACCTGGTCAATAATACATTGCGTGTGCTGCTGACTGAGAGAGAGAAATTCCTCAAGTCGTCGTTGCATATCACGTTCACGCTTGGTGAGCGCACTTTGCCATTCTGTCTTGTCTTCTTCAGCATCCCTACTGTCCGTCTGCGCTTCCACTTCTTCTTGCTTGACCCGATCCTGCATCGCAGATTGCAATTCACCCAATGTCTTGGTCAACTCGGTAACATCTGAATCATGGGCATCCTGAAGCACTTGCATAGCACTTTCAACGTCCACAGCCATCATTTCTTGTCGCTTTTGATGTTCGATTAATCGGCTTTCAAAACTTGAAAGCTGCAGACGGGAGTCATCCGCAAACGACGTAGCCAGCTCATTGTTATGCGTCTCCACGCGTTCTTTTCGTGACAATTTGTCATACAGCAAGTCACCTCGGTGCTCACTCTCGTGGAACATCCTTGTTCCCGACCGGCCGCTGTGAAGCAATACCTGCTCATTCGAGTGGTACGCTGATACAACATCCCTGGCTTCTGCGAGGTCGGTTTTCGTCTGCATGAGCTCGTTTCGAGTGTTTTCTAGCTCCTCTTCACGCTTCGCCAACGTCGCCTCTAGCTCGATTTTCTCGCGCTTGACACCCATTAACTCTTCCCGTTGCAAATCTAATTGCTCCTCCAATTCCTTGCATGTCTTGGCGCGGTTCTCCAATTCATCCTCAAGCTCCGCGATTTGCACAGTTTGTCCTGACAGACGTTCTTGTATCTCTGCAAACTCGTCAGGTTGGATGTAGACACCATCTTTCGACCGAGCTGTTTGGAGTGCACTTCGCAGCATTTCGATCTCGCTTCCATACTCCTTCAATAGCACCGTCTTGGACAGTTTCTGGTTCATTTCGGGGCGGTTCTTGATGTTCCGGGCGCGAAACGCATACTCGAGAGTGCTCAATGTCTCGTCCAACGAATCGGCGCATGGTGCCAAGGTGGCGATAATAGTCGTCTTGGCGCGTCCGCCCAAGGATTCCTGTAACAATCGCGTGAGTTTACTGTCACGATACGGCACATGCGGGTTGTTGTCGACTAGAGCCGTAATCACGCGACCCAGTGTGAGCAGACTCTGGTTGATGTTGCCAGCTTCACGGGCTCGCACGTTTCGAGCCCCCGAGCGGCCAATGCACTCAGATCCGGCGAGGTCGACGAGGTTGAGCTGACCAATCTTGAGCAGGTCTTCGCCAGGCACGGTCTTCCCCGCGGCGTGCTTGTCCTTGCTGTGAATCCGAATCGTAAAGATGCTGTGCGAGCGACTCGAGTTCTCATTCATGAGCGTCTCCGAGGTCATGCGGTTCTTCACGCCCGTTTCCAGCAGCTCGTACACCTGCGGAGCCGTGGCCGTCGTGACCTCGAGCAGGTTCTGGCAATAGATGCCGCCGCGTTTAATATCCTCCATGAGGCGCAGCTTCTTGCTCTCCGGGGCCAAGAGATCATGCAGTTCTTCGTTGTAGAGCTGCAGGAACGACACCTTGACCGAATACTCCTGGCTCGTGGACTGCAGCATTTCAAAGATGTAGCGCACGGCGCGTGGGATGATCCCTGCATCCTCGCTGTCGGGCGACAGACTGGGGCCTTGCATGGTATGTGTCTTGCCCGTCCCCGTCTGTCCATACGCGAATACAGTGCAGTTGTAACCCGCAAGGGCCTCGTCCACCACGGGCTTGACTGTTGTCTTGAACACGTCCTTTTGCGACGAGTACTGCCCAAAGACCTTGTCAAACGTATAGGAGCGGCGCTTGACCACGGCGATCTCGTTCGAGTTGGGTCGGCACTGCACGATGGCTGTGCGTTTGGCCGTCTTCTCACGTTCGTTCAGCGGCCGGCAGCGCACCGCCACCTGCACGTTTCCCTCGCCCATGGTGGGTGGGTGCTTTGGTCTCTCTGTCTCGTCGGCTGCTGTTGCGATGGTGGGTGTGGGGTGGCGCGGGGCAGGCGCGCTCACAGTTGGCTGCGAGGGCGAATGCTGATGCGAATGCTGGCGTCGCTCGATGCTTGGCGCTTGATGCGTTGGTCGCGTTCTTTCTTTTGAAGGTTTGGAGGCCACGGCGAAGGGGTAACTTTTACCCGCGCTTTTGCGCTATTTCCGCCAGGCGTCGTTCAACTCACGCACCGTCTTTTCAAACGTTTGAACTACAACAAACAGAGTGACAGTCAGTGTGCACGGACACAAAACGCAGCGTCAAGCGAAGTGGCAGGTTGCGCGCCAGTATTTTGCGGCCTTTTACTTTGAAAATCGGTAATATACCGATTTCCCACCGGTATTCGTCGGTATCCGCTCTAGCCAGGCCAACCAACCAAAGCTCAAAGGAAGCCAAGGTGGCAAGGAAGCAAGCAGCCGCGGGTGCAAATTGATTGGGGGCGGTGGTGTCCTTTGGCGATTTGAGTTGCCAGCGCGAGCGTGAGCGCCGCAAGTCAAGTCTGATTGCCGCCAAGCGCACGAGCTTCACGAGCGCAGACACTCTCTCTCTCTCTGTAGAGCAAGACCGAGAAACACCATGGCGCAGCCCGGGTCTGACGCGGCGGGCAAGGTGAACGAGAACCTTCTGGACGGCCAGCAGAGCTTCGCGTCGTGCGAGTTTGGGCTGGACACGCGGCTCACCAAGGCCGCGGCCAAGATGCAGTTCGTGTTTGCCACGCTCGTGCAGGTGCACTGCATCCCGCTGGCCATGCAGGGCAAGGACCTGCTGGTGCGCGCACGCACTGGTTCGGGCAAGACGGCCGCGTTCGCGCTGCCCTTGCTGCACAAGATCCTGCAGCACAAGCAGGACCAGTCGTCTCGTGCCGCTGCGCAGCCCAGTGTGAAGGCGCTCATCCTCGTGCCGACGCGGGAGCTGGTCGAGCAGACGCGCAAGCACATGCACGAGCTCATGTACTATTGCCGCGACGTCGTAAGTCTGCTGGGTCTTGGTGGGCAGAGCATGAACGCGCAACAGGCGCTACTGCGTGACGCGCCCGATATTGTCGTGGCGACGCCCGGCCGATTGGTGGCGCACCTGCAGGCAGGGAATCTGGCGCTCAAGGACTCGGTGCAGACGCTCGTGATTGATGAAGCCGACCTCGTGCTCTCGTTTGGGTACGGAGAGGATATCCGCAATATCTACAACCACCTGCCCAAGGCCTGCCAGACGTTTTGCATGTCGGCGACGCTGAGCCCCGAGCTGGAGACGCTCAAGAAGTCGGTACTGCACAACCCGGCCGTGGTGAAATTGGAGGAAGGTGCCACCGATGGCAAGCTGCAGCAGTACTTCCTGCCTGTGGCCGCCACAGATAAGGACCTCGTGCTGTACGCGCTCATCAAGCTGGGCGTCGTGCATGGCAAGGTGATCTTCTTTGTGAACTCGACCGACGCGGCCTACCGTCTCAAGCTCTTCTTTGAGCAGTTTTTGATCCGTAGTGTGGTGCTCAATGCCGAGTTGCCGCACAACTCACGGCAACACATTATCGAAGAGTACAACCGCGGGCTCTTTGACTACCTGATCGCAACGGACGACAGCGTGGACCGTGATGTCGATGAAGGCAGTGATGACGAGGAGGAGGACGACGAGGACGAGGACGAAGAGGAGGAAGAAGGTGACGATGATGATGAAGAGGACGAGGAGAAGGAGGAGCTTGAAGTGGAGGAAGAAGTCGACACGGATGGTGACAAGTCGGACGCCGAAGAGGCTGATGCCGTGATGGATGACGACGACGATGATGACGAGGATGGCGAAGAAGAACTGGACGAAGAAGAGGATGCCGATGACGACGGCGAATCTGCACCCAGCAAAGCTCCTGCTCGTGGTGCCAAGCGTGCTCGTGACGAGGCCTTCGGCGTCGCCCGTGGTGTGGACTTTCGCGGTGTCAACTTTGTGATCAACGTGGATTTCCCGCGCAGCGTGCGCTCGTACACGCATCGCATTGGTCGTACGGCGCGTGGCGGCGCCAACGGCACGGCATTGTCCTTGGTCACGCTGAGTGACGATCTGTCCAAGGAGAAGCGCGCACTGGAGCGCGTGCAGGCCAGTCAAAAGCCTATCCGGGTGGCCTCGAACGATTTGCTCAAGCAACCGGCGCAGCTTTCGTTTGACATGAAGGAGATCGACTGCTTCCGGTATCGCGTGGAGGATGTGCGTCGCGCGGTGACCCGTGTGGCGATCCGCGAGGCGCGTCTGGCCGATGTGAAGAAGGAACTCTTGAACTCGGACAAGTTGCAGTCGCATTTTGAGGCCAATCCGCGTGAACTCAACATCTTGCAGCACGACCGCGCCATTGGTTCAGCCCGCGTGCAGCCGCATTTGGCGACGATCCCGGATTATCTCGTACCCATCTCACTGCAGGCAGCCGTGCCGCAGAATAAGAAGAGCAAGAAGCACGGCAATAAGCGAATGCGGCTCAACAAGGACGGCAAGCGCCGCACGGATAACGACCCACTGCACACGTTTACACACGACGGCGAGAGTGATGCAGAGGCGGACAGCAGCGAGAAGAAGACCAAGGTGGCACCCGCGGAGGACCGTATCAGCTACGGTAACTCGGGCGTGGGCAAGTCCACGGCCGGGCGACAGAAGTGGAAGCAGCAGCATCGCAAGGGCCACTTCAACCCCAAGACCATCGCCAAGATCAAGTACAAGTCGAGCAAGGGTTTTGGGCATTAAGCGCGTGCCTTGAGCGACGTTCGCTATGTTTGGTGCTGTTGTTACATTCGTTGCAATATCGTTTTTGCTTCCCAACTAATAGATTTCATTTTTCTTTTTTTACTGATTTTGATTTTGATTTTGACTTTGGGTATGATTGCGCGTGACTTCCTCTCCAGTAGCTGTCACTCTGCACTCTTGCCTTAGCTATCGCCATTCGTGTTCTATGGGCATCGTGTCAAGGCACCTTACTCACAGCACTAGGGGTGGCAGTGGAAGCCACAAACGGGGGCAGGCTCGGTGGGCGACTCTGGCCAAAGTAGCGCATAGCTGCTGGTGGAGAGTTTGGTGGCGGCACGAGCATACTGAAATCGTTTGCAGCTTCACACTGATCCAAGACGAGTCTCCATAGCTCATCCGTGGCGACATGCACTTCTTCGCCATCTCCATGCACATTCTGACGGTCGGCATCCATTTCAACCAGGGCCGCTTCGGCGCGCGGACGCTGCGCGTCAAGCACGGCGCGTCGTTTGTCGTAGACATAATCCAGTAGTTGCAGGCTTCGCACGTGGTTCTTGTGCTCCTTCTGCATGACGGCGAGTTGACGCCGCTGACGTGCTGTCTTGGCCGTGGCGGCTGCCGCCAAAATCTCGGGTGGTGGCTGCACCAGCGTGCTCGTCGATGCTGACAGCTCAAATGGTTGCTTCTGACAGCGAAGAGCCTCCTCGCGAGCCCTGCAAAAGGTCCGCACCGCTGCCGCTTCTTCCTGTGCCATGGCCTTCATGGCATGCACCTCACGCATTTGCTGTGTGGCGCGATCCTGCGCCTTTGACTGGCAATGTGCGCGTTGCACACGTCTCAACTGTTTACGCTCGTCGATGAGTGCAGTTTGTTTCTCGTACTGGTGGTCACGTTGATCGCGTAGCTCTTCGTTGTGCACGTGGCGTGAAATCATGGCGACGCTGGTGGAAAACAAGCGCGCAGCCTCCATATTCACCTGCTTGGAAGCTCGCTGCCTGGATTGATGCGCCGCGTTTAACTCGCTCTGAGTGAGTTGGTCGGTACCGAGACCTAGACTCGTGGTCGAGCGCGTGCCTCGATATGTAGAGGCTAACGGCTGCGTTGAGCAACGCTGCAATAGATGCTTGGCTAGTTTCTCGCGATGCAATCGATCGTGAACCGGTCCTTTCATCTTGTGGCGCGGCACGGTGCTTCCATCTGCTGATGTGGTCGTTGACGTCAATGAGGATGGACAGGGTTCCATGCTCCTGAGCGTCTTGACTTCACGTCTGAGCTGATGGGATGCGTGAAGGATTGCTTCGCTCTTGCATGTATTGCGCTCCTGTGTCGTCTTGCGAAATGACTAGCGGGCAGTAACCAACCAGATTAAAAGCAATGCGTGAATGGATTTCGTTGACACCCATGATGCGTGCTAATACACACACTTAAAAGATCTGCATCAGCTATCAAAATCCTACGATCGTACCGGGTCTTTCATGACGTGAGCCTCGTACGAAAAGGCGAGGGCTGCATCCTGCTGCCTCACCATGGCGTCGAACGGATGCAACTGCGGTGCAGACTGGCATTTACCAAGCTGTTCACGCGCGACTCGCGCGTCGTGCTGCCATTGAGCGTATTGGCGAATGAAAGCTTGCTCTGGGAACCACTGTTTGCATGCCTGAGTGAACCAGAGCAGCGAAATGCCCCGGGTGCCATGTGGTAGGGACTGTTCCCACCGACGGTACGCGACTTCGTCGACATTCAAGCGAAAGTGGCGTAGCAACAATTTGACTCGAGCAAGAGGAAGCTCTCCCATTTGTTCAGTGCACGGATCGAAGCTGCGAAACATATCTTCACAGATTCGATTAAACTCAACGTGTTGAGTGCAATGATCGTTTGCAGCCGTGCTTGTCTCATCGGTAGTGATGCCATTCATCTGATTGCGCTGCAGGATCCGTTGGGTAAGCTGTCGATTCCCCATGATCTTGCCTATCGTGCGAGCGGCTGAAGTGGACTGTGGATGCAGCAGTGGCACGGCTTGCCGATACAGATCCAAGCTGTCTTTGGGTTCCGCGCCATACTTGTCCCATACCTCGTACTGGGTTAGAGCCGATTCTGGTGTAAGATCACCACGCGTACTACCATCGTTCTGATGATAATCGGTTGGGACTGGCAGTAGGAACTTGATCGGAAAGGCGCCATTTATCACATCATCCTCGTGGCGTGTGGCTCTTCGCCGCTGCCCCATGATGAATGATATGTACTCGGTGATGCCAAAATCATCGCTGTGGTGGACCGCTTGCCTGCCTGGTGGTTTGCAAATACCAGAATCAGATTCTAAAAATTATTCATAGCCGACACAAGTGTCTTCAAAATGCACTGTACCCCTTCCTTTGATACTATTCACCGATCACCCAACACGTCTTGCGTGTGCTTTGACAAGCCCAAGAGTTCTAAACATCGATGGTCTGCTAACTTTCTTCGACAAATCCGCCAGTGCTGCTCACAATAATGGCGTACGATCAGCAAAGCTGATCAACGCGCTGTGGCGGATGCCGTATACGAGATAGATCACCAAACCGACGGACAGCCACGTCAAAACACCGAGCCTGTATCCCACACGAATGTATAGAGTGTCAGTGATGAACGCTGGTGCAATGAATAGTAAGAAGAGGATGACGAACCATGCGTGGGCTGGTAGGCTGGCCATCATATAGATATTTGCCAGAATTCCGGCGCACGGCACGAATGGTACAAGTGGGCACTGGAACGAGGTGGAGTCGGATCTGTGGATTGTTTGTAGGAGAGCGTACATGTGCACCGCAACAATCGTCAGCACAAGGAATATACCCGTAGCTTTAAGAGAATAGTCCACGTACTCTTGATGATCCAGATTGTATACAGATACGAAGGTGCCGATAACGATAAAGCCAAGCATGGCCGAAAATGTCCAGTGGCTTTCAGCGACCAGAGACAGCGACAGTGCAAGCGACATGAGTGTGAATGTAACCACACGATGCACAACGCCACCACTGTTTTCCCGGCTCGGTTTCAGACGCAACATAAGCACGCCAGCATTCACGAACGTGAAGACCTGCAGGGTGCCGCACGAGATGACGTTCGCGAGGAAGTCGAGATCAAATACAAAGGCGACCATACCCACAAGCACGCCTGTAAAGATTGTGCTAGCCACGGGCACGTGTGTGTCGCGATTTAATTTGGCAAAGATCCCGGGTAGAAGTCCATCCTTGGCCATCTGATAGAAGATGCGTGGCTGTCCCATTAAGCACGTGAATGCTGCCGTCGTGAGGCCGAAGATGGAACCAAACGAGACAATGTATCCAGCCCACGTCATATCATGATACGCAAATGCATTGATCAGGGGGATATCCCCTCCGAGGAAGCTGACCGGTGCCATACCCGTGACAACGAGTGATACACCAACGTAGATCGTCATGGAGATGAGCAGAGAGCCAATGATCCCCTTGGGTAGCGTGCGCTGAGGTTCCTGCACCTCCTCGGCAAGACAGGCAACCATATCAAAGCCGAGATACGCAAAGAAGACCACCCCCGCCCCCGTCATAATCCCTGAGAAGCCCTCTGGCGCAAACGGTTCCCAATTGGACGAGTCCATCTGGGTGCTGCCAAAGGCAATCACAAACCCCAGCACCGTGATATTGAGCAGCGTCACGAAGGCGTTGAACTTGGCTGATTCCTACGAGCAACAGCAATCAGCGAGACAAGAAAAAAACGATAGAATACGGTGGAGATGTGAGTTGGCTTGCAATGAAAAGATGTAGCCATAGTCACGCTGACCAGAGACAATCGTACATGGACACCGGCGAGCAGGATCACCGTGCAGCCAATGACCAACACACTGGCGAGGACGCTGCAAGACATCCCGAACAATTCCGTGCGCACGAGCCAATGCGGAATCGTCGCGCCAAATTGATGCAAAAACGACTCGGCATACGATGCCCAGCTGCGAGCAATCCCCGCGGCCGAGATGCCGTAGCCCAGCGTGAGGTTCCACCCAATCAACCACGCCGCCAGCTCACCAAATGTGATGTACACAAATGTATACGCCGATCCCGTGATCTACCATCGCATACAGGGCAGCACGCGAAAGATCAGATCCATGTACCTATGGTACTCGTGACTACTAGCCACCAGTGAAACCCTGCCATCGCGATGACGGTGTCTGTGGATGACACGCACCGGAACACGCGCCGCGAACTCCGAGTAGGTCAGCGACGTGAAGATGCACGCGATGCCACTGATCAGAAACGACAGCGAGATCGCTGGGCCCGTGATCTGCGCGCCAACGCCGACCAGCGAGTATACGCCCGCGCCCACCGAGCAACCCACACCGTACGCGATTAAGTCTCGTAATGTGAGGCATTTCTTGAGCGCCGTGTGCTTTGGCGTGAAGCAGTGCTCCACGGGCTTGATGCGGCCAATGGCCGTCAGGAAGTCGTTCATGGCTCGGATTGCCGGGGCGCGGGCTGCGCGTACTGGCTGGCTAACTCTGACGACTGTGAGTCGAGTGTGACGCGGATAAAGGGGCGCGCAACTGATGGAAACAGCTCTTCGCCAAGGATGGTGGCGATGGAAGAATCCATGGATCCCCTGTAGGTATCGCCGTCGCCAAAAACCGACGCAGATGGTAAAAGAGTTCATTTGACATGGGGTGGTCACGTTAAGTACGTGCTCGGTTCCAAAACGAACTTAAAGAAGGGGTGCGGCGATGCAAAACGTTAGCTTCATGTACGCCCATCGATTGGCAGATTCTGTGATGGAGGTGTTCATCAGGTCTGACACCCGGATGTGCGAGCTGAATGACGGGTCCATGGGCGACCCCGCAGGGGCCACTATTTCACCGTCGACGCTGCTATTGCATACACATTGACCCAACCCTTAGTCTAATAGGAAAGACACGTCGGGCTTCGATAGTATGCGATCAGTCAGTCCCATTGGACCAACCAACTGGACTCGATTCACGCAAGCAGACCATACAAACACACACAGACAAACACAAACTTCGCAACAACAGCGGGATTTGAACCCCTGCCGGGTAACCGCAGGCTCAATCGACCCAGAGTGGGGACCACTGGGCCAAAATGCACCCTTAATTGAACCGATGAGCAATGACATACACAAATATATTCGTGGGCTGCCGCATTCTGCTCCATCACCTGACCCGCGCACCATTTGATACGATTGTATAGTAGGTTGGAAGGCCACATGCTTACAGAAGAAGAGATAGATAAGCGAGTGAGAATTGGCAAATTGTCGCGCAGCAATCAAAACTGATAAAATCGCGGTACGTGTGCTATTGTCTTGGTCAAATACGCCGGTGCTGAGGCATACGCGGCGCGTCATGCAACTCGCAATCAACTCTGCTCTACGCGTCGTTGACGATGGTCTTGCAAAAGCTCTCGACATTCGCCGCGCGACTAGCAGTGTCATTGGGCGACTCCTCAATGATCTTGATGATCTTGGACCCCATGACGACACCATCCGCGAGTGAACTGGCGTGGACATAGTGCTCACGCGTGGACAGACCGAAACCCAACGCCAAGGGCTGGGAGATATGCTTGCGAACTGTAGCAACAGCGGTGGAAAGGAAAGCCATCAGTCAATGGGCAACCAAGTGCAACAAGTGAAGGCAACGAGACACACGGATAGCGATGGAATGCAAATGCGACGTACTCTTGGTCATGAACTCGAAGAGGTTTGGCGGTAGTTCCGAGCGGGCACCGGTAACACCGGTGAGGCTTACACAGTAAACGAAGCCGTGGGCGACCGAGCCAATGAGCTTCATGCGCTCCTCAGACGTCGTTGGGGAGACGAGAGCAACATACGCCAACCCGTTCTTCTTTGTGATGGCACTCATGTACTGGCCCTCCTCCGGTGGCAGGTCCACGATGATAAATCCATCGACACCAGCTGCAGAATCATAGTGGGGACGGGGTTAGATACCTTCCAGAGCACAGTGCATTAGGTTGTGGATTGTAGCGAGTAGATAGATACGCACAGGTTTTGGCGTCCTCGCAAATCTTCTCCTCGCCGTACTGAAGGAAGTTGTTGTAGTATCCCATCAGCACGACTGGGACAAGCAGACCCTTCTCTCTCGCCTCATTAACGGTAGCAAGCACATCATGCAACGTGATGCCCTGCTCGATGGCGGCTTGGTGTGCCCTCTGGATCGTCGGTCCGTCCGCCTGCGGGTCCGAGTAGGGAATCCCAACCTGTTCACAGAGCGCATCAACATGTGTCAATCTTCCAACAACGGTACAGTACCGTGGATATATCATCAATGTAAGTCCTCCTCACGCACCTCGATAATGTTGGCACCACCGCGCTCCAGGGCGAGTAGGATCTCAACCGTGTCCGCCTTCTCCTTGAACCCGCATGTCGTGAAAGTAATGAAAGCCGGCTTGCTCGTCGCCTTGGCGTTCGCGAAAACGTCGGCAATGCTTACTCTGTAGAAAACCATCGTGCATAGAGGATATGATGAGTGGACGGGGGCTGGCCCGGGCGCGCAGATCTACATTGTCTGCATGGGCATACATGGGGAGGGTAGCACACAGCTAAGCTCCTGCTCGTATGCCTACATGCCAACATACCTGCTCATGATGCTGCGCCAGTTTGTGAATGATGCTGTTTGTTTGCACAACTAACTCACGGTCTGGAATCGAACCGCTCGGAAAACACAATTATTATTGGACAAAATACACATCACTAAATTTTGATTGGGTAAAATAACGGTCTTGCTACACGCAGATTCTTGTGGAGCGCAAGCACAAAAGCTGCCACGCAGAAGTTCACTAACGTCAAACTTGAAAAAGAATGCAAGATAACTCACCATCATGGTGATGACGGCTTTAAGCGTTTGCTAGGCGGTAACTTCTTGGCATGCGGGATGCGACTGCGAACACCACACGTGGAGCAAATGGGTCGGAACTCGCAAAACAGCGAAAGACAGACCGGGCACACGAACGCGGTGGAGATGACTTTTTGATGGCAAAAGCACATGGCACGAAAGTCGACCGAGTCCTGCGTTGGTAGCTTGAGCATTACGCGCATGCTGGGGTCGGGGAGATAGATCGAAATCAGGTATTGCAGGAGCCCGCTGTGATCATTCGGCTTGTAGTAGATGCCCCCAGTCAGGTAGGCGGCCTGCTGCATGAAAGATGAATGATCGCGGGACAAAATACAGGCATCTACGGCAACCCCTCTCTTCTGCGCCGAGAAAATCCCATTCATGATCGAGATGTAGTGCTCGGAAATGTCGGAAGACTTTTGGATGACGAGGATACGTGGACGCAAGTGACGGTCTTCATTGATCGCGCGATTAATAACTGAGAGGCACCAAGTGAGTGCGCTATTAGAAACGAGAGTTTTCCACTTTCCACGAAAAAATAACGATGAACATCGAACCGTAAGGGAAATGAACTACTTACAGCAAAGAGACCTCGAGATAGATGCGGCGATCGCGGTCGCGTTTGTCTTGGCTGGGTCCAGCGTGAGCTGCCCGAGCGCCTGCAACTTCTGCATCACCTGGTTGGTCACTTTCAAGGACTGTTCAGCCGTACCGGACGTATCCAGCTGATCAGGATCGGGGTACAGCATCTCGCTTCTCCCCGCATGCGCTGCGATGATCATAATACGGTTACTGCGGTGCAGGAGCAGGTATGAATTGACAAACACGAGCGTGCTAGCGATGAGCTGCTGGAAATTCTGGCTTTGCGCGTTCTGCTGCTTGGCATTCGCAAACCACTGCGCCGGGTTGGTGTCAATCACGATCACCATCAGCCCTTCTTCCGACATCTCCTTTGTCTGGAGGGACTGACTGGCCGTGCCAGGTCCTGCCACCGCGTCCGCGCTCGCCATGACGGTGCTCGCATCCATGCTGGAAGTGATGACCTTGGACCTTGGGTTGTGCTTGATATTGCAACCCGACCATCGGAGGAGACCATCTCGTGGTGGTGTGACCCACATAAAATTAGGTCGTTGGGTCCCACAGAGTGCTGGTCATTGGCATCTGTTCGTGCGCTCAGCAGTTCGAAAAGGCTAACTCGCAGCGGTGGGAATCGGTCATTACGCGCTCGACTGCACATTGGCGGCGGCGACTCTCTCTCTCTCTCTCTCTTTGGGGCATCCGCCATGTCGCTGCTTCGTAGGCGCCCCATGAATGGAGCTGCGCCTCGTGGCGGCCAGCCCGGTGGAGCGCACTTCAAACCCTTTGTGAACCCGCTCAAGAAGGCATCCGCGCAGAGCCATCCAGGCCGGAGAAGCGGTGGTGACGACGGTGACAGCGAGAGCAAGAGCGCGCTTGAGAACCAACGCGCTATGCAGTCCGGGTCGACGATTGCCGTCAAGAGACTGCCTGTGCTGTCGTTCTTCCCCATGCCCCCGGAGGAACGAGCCGTCAAGCTGCGACAGGCGTTCAAGTCCCCATGCGAGGGCAATCGATCAGTCGAAAGCGAGCGCTTACTACGGGTCAAGACGCTCGGTGTTCGTCGACGCTGGTGTGGAGGCGCCATGAAGCCACTGATCAAGCACAACCTGGGCCCTGTTACGCTGGAGGATGTCGATGACCCGATCGCTGAGCTGGAGAATCAAAACCCGAACGCTGTTGCAGAGCCAGAGCCAGCGACCCCCGCACCGGATGCACCACCACCACCGCCACCGCTGGTTCTATGGCAAAGTGAGGAGCATCCAGAGCTTCAGGTCGTTGTGCCCGATATCGTGGGGAAATGGCTGCGCCCGCATCAACGCGAGGGGGTGCAATTCATGTTTGATTGTGTCACGCAAGTTCGTGGATTTGACGGGCAGGGGTGTATCCTCGCGGATGATATGGGTCTTGGCAAAACGCTGCAGAGTATTACGCTGATGTACACGTTACTCGAGACATCCATGTCGCTGGATCGAACACCGCTCATCCGGCGTTGCATTGTTGTGTGCCCCACGTCTCTTGTGAAAAACTGGGATGACGAGATTACGAAGTGGCTACACGGACGAGTAAAGACAATCGCATTGTTTGAAGCGAAACGTGATACTGTCATTCAGGGGATTCGACAGTTCGTGGAAGGAAGCAAACCAACGTGTTCGACCATGCAGGCTGCGAACGCCGCCAAGGTGCTGATTATTTCATACGAGACATACCGAATGCACATGCAGCGATTCGTGGACGCACCAAGCAGTTGTGATTTGCTCATTTGTGACGAAGCTCATCGATTAAAGAATGCGAACTCACAGATTAATCGAGCGCTGTCGGCGTTGGCGTGTCGGAAACGTGTATTGCTCTCCGGTACTCCAATGCAGAATGACCTTGAAGAGTTCTTTGCCATGGTTGATTTCACGAATCCAAGTATCCTCGGTTCTAGTAGCGAGTTCCGGAAGAAATACTTGAGTCCGATCCTTGTCGGTCGGGAACCAGACTCAACGGATCGCGAGAGAGAGATCGCACAATCTTGCTCGGCCATTCTTTGTGAAGTCGTAAATCAGTTTATCCTGAGACGCGGGAACATCCTGAACGCGAAGCATCTTCCCCCAAAACTCATGCAAGTGGTGTGTTGTCCACTATCCCCATTGCAAGATGAACTATACACACACTTTCTTCAGTCAAGTGCGTTCAAGCAAATGATGCGCAAACAAAATGCAAACGTGTTGTCCTCCATTACGGCTCTGAAGAAACTGTGCAATCATCCCTTGTTGATCTTCGATGAGAACGGAAAAAGCACCTCCAAATTGGCTGGGTTTGATGGCTGCTCGCAAATCTTTTCTGCGGCGAAGCAGATTGATGGCGGTGGGAATGCTGACGGCTCTCTATCAAGTGGTAGGCGCTTTGGGTCCGAACGAACGTGCCATCCTGAATGGTCGGGCAAGATGCTTCTTCTCGACAGATTGATGCAGACCATGCGGAAGCATTCTACTGATCGCATCGTCATCGTTTCGAACTATACGCAAACACTAGAAGTGGTGTCCACACTGTGTCGTCAACGCCAATTACCACACGTCCGTTTAGATGGCACCACGAGCGCCAAGAAGCGCAAAAACCTCGTGGACACATTCAATGATCCGACAACCAACTCATTTGCTTTTCTTCTATCAAGCAAGGCTGGTGGTTGTGGGCTTAATCTGATCGGTGCAAACCGACTCGTGCTTTTTGATCCAGATTGGAATCCTGCGACAGATAAACAAGCAGCGGCACGAGTGTGGCGAGAAGGACAAAAGAAAATGTGTTTCGTTTATCGATTCCTTGCAACTGGAACTCTAGAGGAAAAAATCTTCCAGCGTCAGTTATCGAAAGAAGGCCTTCAAAATATTGTGGATGATAAAGAAGAGGTGAATTCGCTGTCGTCGAAGGATCTTAAGCGGTTGTTCGTATTGCGTAAGGATACAATGTCGGATACGCATGATCAGTTGAAGTGCGACCGATGTCAATGGCGTAGTACAGACGAGAAGGCGATAGAGGCGATGGAAGATGATGCTAGTGAAGATGATGACGATGCTTCGCACAAGGGTACCGGGTTCTGTCCTCCTAAGATTCTCGAGATTGATGGGGATCAGGAAACATTGGATAGTCCAGTCGATGCGGATAACCTTCTAGCAAAGAAGGGAGAGCATTACCATCCGCAAATTGGAATGCCTCCCGAGGAGGATCTCAACAGCTGGGGGCACCATCGATCGTATGATTCTGTAGACGATGAAATCATGCAACTTGCACTTGCTGATTTACGTGAGTCGTTGGTGAGTTTTGCATTTAGCTGCCGCATCGACTGGCAGCTACTGCAAGATCACCATCTTGGGAACGAAGAGGAGGATACCCAACGAGAAAATGAGCGCAAGCGCAAACGATTGGAAATAATTGAGACGGAGCGGCGACGTACCGAAGCCGATGCTATACAGGCAAAGCGACCTCGGTCAGGAAGAAAAAATACACGCTCGAAGCATGACGAAGAGGACGAGGATATCGAAGTTGAATTTGATTTAAGCGATTCGGACGACTTTGCCTCGGGCAGTGGTGACGAGAGCAACGAAGAATGCAGTGATGACGACAAGAATATAGACGAAGAGGATGTGGTTCTAAACTCTGCAAGTGAATCGGAAAGCGACTCGCGTGTGAAGGAGGTACCTCCTTCTTCGGTGACGCCTAGCTCGAATTGCTCGAGATCACCAATCCAAGATAGTATACCAAAACATCAATCCGATGGAGTGGTGAATGTTTCGAAGACCATCACACTGCCGATTCCGAAGGGACGGAAAACCGTGAGTTTTGCGGATTCCGGTGAGGATGATGAAGATGATGCTTGGTACGAGAAAATATCTGGGAAATCATCATCCTTATCAATTCTTGGGCGACCTTCCCGCGCAAGATCGATGCGAACATCACTGGCATTTACTGATCAAGAATGGAAAGACAGCGAACCACCAGGTGAGCAAACAAATGAATCAGATTTATGGAGCTGTTCGCGTTGCACGTTAGCAAACCCGAATGATAAAGATATCTGTGCCGGGTGTGGTTTGCGTTTCCGCCGATCGAGGCTACAACGGCCACGCACTATCGACTACGATGAATAGTTGCAGTCCTCGTAGTGGCAGCGCGCGGTGCGTAAGTGCTCGATGAACGCACTGACGCCTTTTTGTAAATGTTGGATACAGTACACTCCTCTTCATGTGTTAGGGCTGCCCACAACAATTCTGTCTTGCTGGAGATGATGCATTTGGGCTGTTGAAATCGATCTGTGCGTTCTCCCTTCCGCAAATTGTCCGTCGGCATTTTGCTCCTCGTCGTTGCTTCCCTTCGTGTCTTTGACTGAGCTTTATGTTTCACAGCCTTGCGCAACCGGTTCTCCTCTTCCTGTAGCGCCAGCCACGCATCAATCGCTGCACTCGTCATTTCTGTATCGATTTTACCCTGTTCCATGCATTCGGAAGGCTGGTACACGTTGTCCAATCGATCGATAAGCTGCTGTGCCACTGGGTTTCCTGGCTCTAGTGTGCGCACACGCTGAGCATCGGAGAGCGCATCCTACAAATCAAGAACTCCGTCCATACACGAGCGTATCATCAGCCAATGCTGTGTGATATGGCAGGTATTTGTTGTGCGCACGATAGGTAATGCATCTATCCACTCCGTTCCATTTTGATTGATATACCTGAAAGTTCCCCATGAGTTCCCGTGCAAGTGCACGGCGATACCACGCCTTGACACATATCGCCTGCTTCTTCAGCACCATGGTGCAATCTTGTTCGGCACGCACGACTCCCTCGCTCCCACCAAGTTCGATGCTTGCCAGTGCACGGTTGAGTCGCACCGCTATCTCCAGGCTCTCGAAGGCGCGCATGTCTTCCTCCGTGAATTTCGTCGACTCATGCGTCACCTGGGATCCGGGGAGTTTCTCGATTGCCGCGGTGTATACCGCAATCGCGTCCGCATAGTGCTGGCGAAGGAACAGATCGTTTCCTTCCTGCTTGAGCATTTCGACGCCCTGCACCTCGCTTGCGCTCACCATCTCCCACTCTTGCTCCACCAATGTTGTGGGAATTGCTGTCACGCCGCGGGTTGCCATCGTTCTTGTCCCCCTCCCGGCTGAGTTGCCGGTGATTTAAAAAATATGGAGTGCGGCAGATAGCTATCGTCAATGCGCTCGCTGCGCTTCTCGTCATGGTCGTGCGACCGTTGCATCCGGACCAAAGGACAACGTATCGTATCAGTGGCGGGGTTGTTGCTATAAGGAGAATGGCAAAAACAGCCCAAGC
Source organism: Pythium grandisporangium (assembly GCA_023336285.1). Taxonomy (NCBI): domain Eukaryota; phylum Oomycota; class Peronosporomycetes; order Pythiales; family Pythiaceae; genus Pythium; species Pythium grandisporangium. The sequence goes on from JAADWT010000065.1 coordinate 29,443, forward strand.
CTGGAAACTGAAACTGCAGGTATGGTCAACGAACGACAGCACCATCAACACTATAACACAAACCCATAGATTACCGCATCATCAAGCTACCTGCGATCAGTACATAAAGTTGCGCTCCAACTCAGCGTTACTCACGAAATGGCTGCCTCCTGCACATCGCCACCCATTCCCCACGTTGTGCCAGTCAAACCCCATTGGGCATCGTGCAAGCCGGCGAATCTTTTCTTGGGTCGCGCGATATAATTCAGCTTTACGATGTGCTTCGTCTCGCTTGCGACGATCCTTCTCCTCTTTCATGTCATGTAGCAATTTCTCGTGCGCCGCCTTGGCATGCTCGAGCTCTTCCCATTCGTCGTCTGTCACTCCGGGATCTCGCTTGACTGCATCGCTGCTTGCACCATCGTCTGACTTGGCCTTGACATCTTCCTCCTCTTCACTCTCTGAGGTTTCATCATCACCTTCCGAGTGCTGCTCTTCGTTTTCAATGCGCTCCATTTGGGCGTGTCGAATATTAGGCATATGCAACTGCGGCACTGGATCATCACCAGCGTGTGTCGCCACCGGGTTCAAGCGCGGTGTGGATGGAGGGCGACGAGATGCCAAGATCGTGCGACTCGCGTCGTCGGCATCCTCCTTAGTGATGGATCGTTCTAATTCCGACTGAATGGCTACTCGTTGCGCACGACACTCGACCAGAGTTTTCCAGACTTTGTCAACGTCGCGGCCATTGCCAAAACCAGGCAACTTACGTAGAGTCGTAAACAACAGCTTCACAGCCTCTACAGCCCCTGTAGTGAGCCGATATTCCTCATGATTGCTGCGACCCAATAGGCACTCCAGACAGTCATCCATTTCCCATTCTCGAAACTCCAAAAATCGTGTGAATCGGCTCTTAAGACCTGCATTACGGTCCAGCATTTCATCAATCTCAACTGGATACCCGGCAATGATCACCACCATCCCCGCATACATGGGACTCGTCATCGCTGCGACGAGCGACGTCATCGCCTCCTCGCCAAAGTGGCCCTTCCCCAGCTCATAGGCTTCGTCAATAAACAAGACAGCACCACGCGCTTGCCCGAACTGCTCTTCCACTCGCTTTTTAGTGTGCCCAACGTATTCGCCAGTCATGTTCAATCCAGACGTTTCCACAACCTTGTCCGAGCTCAGCAATCCCATGCGATGAAAGATCTTTCCCATGACACGCGCCACGGTTGTTTTCCCAGTGCCTGGTGGTCCGCGAAACACGAAGTGACCAATTGCAGGAATATCGTCGCCCTCCTCCTGTGCCACCTTCACTGTCGTGCACAGCCGCTGCAGTTCTTTTTTTATATGATCAACGCGATAGAGTCGGTCGAGCAAAGCGAGCGGATCGTTTGAGACACCCGCAATTGCGGCACCGCCGTCGCCCTTCGCATGCTTGAACATCTCGTTTTCGACGTCCTCCAGCTGAAGCTCGATGAGATCACCGTCCGTGGGGCGCTTGGTCGCGTTTGCCATTGCACTCTTTACGATCAACTCGACTGCACCGGCGTTCCCAAAGTTTGCACCGTGCCGTTGCATGGACAATTGGCGCACCACCGCTTCCTCCACTTCCAGGGGACAGTAGACATTCTTACGCGCGCACACTGCAGAAAAGATTTTCTGGAGCTCAAATTCATCGTAGTCGTCGAAGTAGAATGCGTACTCGATCGGGAAACGGCGCGCCAACCCCGGGTTCTGTGTACGCAACATTTCCTTCATTGGCGTTTCGTACCCGAGGAGCAGCACAGCCATGTCATCGCTCTCCGAGCCCTGCACCTTCTCCACTAAAACATCGAGAACTTGTTCTCCGTACAAACCGTCGTTTAAGTTGTAGGCTTCATCAATGACGAGCACCTTCCCCTTTGCTTGTTTTATGATCTCGCACGTCTTCGTTTGTGACTGGCCGACGTACTGACCCACAAAATCCCCTGCAGTCTTCGCGACGACGTCGCCATTCGACAAAAATCCCAACTGTTTGAGGATCCGACCATATAAAGCTGCACATGTCGTCTTTCCAGTACCGGGGTTTCCCAAGAAAAGTCGATTCATGATAAGGGGAATGACGTCAACACCCTTCAGCTCGCGTTCGTAATTACGGTCGCACACATCGATAAGCTCATGAACGCGTTGTTTGATACGCTTCCAACCGATTTTCTGCTCCATTTCGGTGAGGATCGCCTTCAACTTGGGGTTTTTCGTCGGCCGCTCACCGACAACATCGATCGTTCGAATTTCAGTAATCCCTCGAAAGTCTTCTCGTGCCATTGCTGCCTGTGTCGCGCGCTCAAACACTTGTCGAACAGCACGGGCATTGCCAAAGCCCTTTCGACCGGCACCCCTCGCCAGGCGACGGCACGCAATTGTTCCGGCCTTCTCATCACTCGTCCATTCACGATCTCGTAGGAATCCATCCCAAATAACACGCAGATCGGCTTCATCAAAATCATCAAATGCGACCTCAGTGAACCGACTACGGATTCCATCATTATACGCATACAACTTCTTCTCAATGTCATCCTCATATCCGGCTAGAATGACGGAGAGATCACCTCGCTTGTCTTCGGCTGCGACGAGAAGTTCAGCAACGATTGGTTTGCCATTAGGATCACTCATCGGGTCAAGTTCATACGCTTCGTCAATAAAGACAACGCCACCCATTGCCTTTTGAATAACATCTCGGAAGTCCTTCGCGCTACCATCCTTTAGCTCCTGCGCAGTTCGCAACTCTGCGCTGCTCTTACGTCGCATTCCTGAATCATGGAGGATACGGGCGAATAATTTGGCGACCGTCGTTTTGCCTGTGCCTGGATTTCCCGTGAAACAGTAGTTTAATGTTGGTGTGTTCTTTTTGCGCTTCTCCGGTGCCATTTGCAGAAATGCGATGGAATTCTTGAACAGCTGAAATGCAAAGGCCTTGACCTTACTCAGTCCCACCATCTTCATCAGCTCATCCATCGCGTCTGACGAGCACCGTTGTTCCTGCTTCAATTTGTCCCAACGCTCTACTACTGTCATCTCATCGTCAGGTTTTGAAGTTCCCACTAGACCATCACTGACCATTTCCCCAAGGCATTTGCGTTCAGCAGATGTCGTCCACAACTCCAACGCTTCAGGGTATAACTGACGGAAAATCTCGTACAGTTCAGATGGTTGAACTTGGCATCCTTTCTCGCGAGAAACTAGTCTCGCTAACGCTACCAGAAGCAATGGATGGCATGCTTGCTTCCGCGTTTTCAAGTTCTTAACGTACTCTTCCAATTTTGCGACAGCATCCTTGGTGTCGTGTTCGCGCACATGCAGAAGCTCAATTCCATAAAACAAACTCGACTCCAAAAACGGTTGCCGTTTCACAATCTTCTTCAGCATATTGATCCCTGCATACGGCGACGAACGCTTATCCAAAGATTCCGTTACCTCAGCGACAAAGGCCAACTTTTTCCCGAGTTGTCGTTCAACACTTTCAGGTAGGGTGTCGCCGCCCAAACACCACAGCTTGCCCGACCACGGATAGACTATGTGCAAACCAGCGAGCCATTCGTATGGCATTGCAGCAAACAGCCTCTGTAGTTCCTCTAAATGATTGATTGGGACACTCAGCGGTGTGATTGTGCTTGTAGTATCAACACTACTGTCCCTCAATGATTTTCCCGCGAACATGGTGTCAAAGGTGGCAAATCGTGATTTTCTATCCCACCAAGTCGTATCGGGAGCCACAGTTGGTGAGACACTTACTGGGTTTCGGGCGTCGAGTCGAGCCACCGCCGTTGGGAACATGACAAAGGGGTCCCATACGCACAACTTGCCGGCATCGCCAAGCGAACTATCCTTCGAATTTGCATTGAATGCGCAGTCGTATCCAAATTTGGTGCCTTGCATTTCGATCCACTGGATGTGAGCACCTCCAAACTTTCCCTTCGGTGCATCTACTGGGTTTTCGTTTACTCCCAACGAGTACAGAAAACCGAACACAACTTGGCGTTTAGACTTGCCACGTGGTGTGGTGATATGGCTTACATTCGCTTGGACGTATTCCCAAGCGTGGATGCTATTCCAGGTGTGTGTTGACGCGTAGTCTTTCACATTAAATTGCATCAAACTCTGTGGCTTGGCGTCCTGGAACTTGTTGCGAAAAGCGAATATTGGAATGATTTGTGGGTGAAAAAACGCACGCGCCCAGACGTCCTTCAATGATTCCATACTACCCTTAAATCGCTCGAGCAATTGTTGTTTACGTTGGTAGAATTCGATTTTGCTGGCGTGGTTCAGTTGGATTGCATCTGAGAATTTTGGCCACGTTACCACGGGACACCCAGCCGGTGGCCATGGAATGTCACTTTCCGTTTCAAGAATTTCTTGTGTTGTAACAATCTCGTGTGTGAGTGAATCAATGGAGCATCCTGGGCACTTTGTCGGGAGGCCTTGCTTGCAAACTGGAAGTGTAAATATATGAACAGATGCTGGGCAAGTCCACGCTGTTCTTGAATTGCACTGAACAAATCCACTCGACGACGAGCACAGAACACGAACTTCGTTCGCACAGCTCGAGTAATTCCAGCAAGGCTTGTCGACCATGATCTTGCATTTGACGGAGCTAGCGTTCACATTGCATGCCATATTCACTTCATGCCCACACGAGAGCTTCTTCACTACTTCGATCTTGCACGTTGGTGGTGCTAAACCACCAGTCAAACATTTCATCGCTTGATTACAGGTCAAGCGGACATCATGACCGCACGACTTCAAACGTCGCAATAGGAGACTCCGCTGGCACGGCTTCAGGACAGATGCCACCGCAGCTGGGGCCTTCTCTGGTGGACAGAGAGCATCGACCAGAATTCCTGATTCCATAAGCAATTGAATTTGATCCGCACTCGCATGCTCCCAGGGCTGCCACGAGCTTAACGTACTCGACAAGGAGCATGGGATATTGCAAGAATGCCCACAGTCGGGACGAGGAACAGTCACCTGCTCCTTGCATACCTTTCGATTGACCCGTGCATCGTAACACGCCATGTTTTCTTTATGACCACATTGTCGATGTATCGTAATTACTGTAGTACAGCGAATATTGAGACCAAACTGGTGGAAGCTTGAGCTATCTGTTTCAACGAAATTCGTGACGGGTGGCAACAATCGCGTTCGACCCATCAAATCCTGCTTCAGTTTATTCGCGAAATGACACGTCGTGCGATGTGTATGCCCGCATTCGGGGTTGTCAAACTCAACTTCTTTAATGCACGGTGGTGAAGATACTGCCATATCGAAAGCCTGTTCGCACTTCACAGCTTCTTCATGACCACACTGGCGCCGAAATGTAACCATCGCATTGCAGAGATGATCCTTGTGTCCGTACGAAACACCTTCCTCAACCACTCCAAACACATCAGGTTTCGTGCCCAGCCACTGATCTAGAATTGCCGTCACGGGGCACGCGACAAACACTTCGTGACCACATCGTGGAAGTTTGTACTTGACGTTCTTTGAGCAAGTAAACGCAAATTCGCTACGATCAATAGCTATACGCCGATAGCACTTTAAGCGTGCGACATGCCCACAAGCCGGCACAAAATTCACATCAATGTCGCATGTTGGAGCCTGTCCATTCGTGAACTTGTGAAACTGCACGCACGAACAGTCTCGGGAGTGCTTGCAGTCGGGATAAACGAAAGGCATAATCGCTTTCTCTACGCATTGAGGCCACGTTTCTTTCCTACTCACGACCCGCATTTCCTGTGCACATGAAACATGTTGGATATGCGTACACGGTAGCTGTAACTCCACCTTAATGTCACACATGTAGCTGACAACGGCTTCCTTGATGTTTTCCCGCCCAGTTGCCTGGCAAATCGTGGCACATGACAACTGCCTGGGGTGGCGTGAACACGGCGAGTCCACCAGAACTGGGCAAACAGGTCTGTGTTCATTGACCTTGGGCCAGTGGCAACGTAATCCACATTCGTGACTGCATGGAAGCTTGCTGTGACATACCACTGCGCAAAACGAAAGCTCGAGTAGTTTTGGGTCACGAACACGGTGTGTGCTATCCCGGTGCAATGGACAGCATAATGGCAGCGAATCTCCAATCCTTGAGCCACTATACGTCGTGCAATTCTCATTCGTCGATCGTATGTTGTCCGATTCTGCTGTTTCCTTCAGATTTGAGAGTGTTGCCTGCCAATGTGGCTTTGCATCGTCAAAGTAACGTACGTTTCCTAGGATGTACATCCCAATTCGTGCACGGCTAAGCAGTACAATCATCCGATTTTGCAACTTCACGAATGGTGTCTTGGATTTACCATCGATCACCAACGATATGATCACTATGTCAGCCTCATCACCTTGGAATCTATCAACTGTGGACAAAATGCATGACGGCCCCGGTCGTGGGTTACGCCCTGTTCCCGGCGTGACCATCCTGATTTGTGGAGACATTAACATCTTTCGAATCTCCATCAATTGCCCCTTGTATGGGGTCAAAATTGCAATTGATTGGCTGGGCACGCCGCACGTGACAAGATATTTTGCGAGGTAGCACGCCATATCTCTCTCACAAGTGTTTATTCGAGATAGCCCGATATGGGCCTTTTCTTGAGCTCCGCTATGAGTCCAAAAGTATAGATGCGGGGAGACACCAGGAACTTCGCGGCCACCACCTTCACACTGCGAGATTAGATCCTGCTGTTTAAACCGCCTTGGTTGATGCCCAACTTGTTTGATTACCTTCGAAGCACAAATTGCGTGGTCTTCGATATGTGTAATAGAGACGTAGAATTCACGCGTCAGGTCGGCAATGTTTTTGCGCATTCGTCTCTGAATAGACAACACAGAAGACGGTACTTCATGGCGTGGAGGAGCACGAATGAGTCTCTCAAACATGGAAATGTTGATGTCGTTAATTCTCTCAAAATCAAATTTCGACATAATCGACGGCTGAAGCTGGAGGTGATCACCGATCATCTCGAGCTTGCATGTTGTCGACCCGAGGCAGCTAAATAAGAGAGGCTCCAATACTTCAGATGCCTCCTCTACCAGGATAGCAAAGGGTTTAGTCGAGCGAATGGCTTCAAGACGAGATACACAACCAGTGATCGTTCCACCAATCACCGAGCGACCTTCATACATTTTAGTGCGCACTCGTACACGCTCTTGGTATAGTTTCCTTTTCAAGATATCAAATTTGTTGCGAATTTCGGTCAGTGCCATTTGCGAAATTGGATCCCACAGTCTCAGCATGCCGTAGATCGCATCCCACCGTTCATCGGTCGACATGAGCCAACTCCATTCCCCCACATCGACAAAGTCGCCCGCTGGACACTCCAACAACTTGTCTTCAACATCATACTGCGAAAGGCACTCGTCAAATTCTTCACCGACGTCTGCTTTGTCGTTTACTTCATCGATTTCTCGCAAGTGTTGCAAGTGTTCAGATTCGTCGACTTCGTCTTCACCTTGGAAAAAATCAATCGGAGCGTCGACCCATGATCCAGAACTATCTGAAGCTGCATCATCTGCATCGGGATTGTCGTCTTTCGTAACCTCGTGAACACCTTCATCAGGGACCACTCTCTTAGTCTCATCCGCTTCATAGTCCTGACACGCAGTGTCCTCAACCACACCAGGTTCGTGTATCTCTTCAACGGCATTGTACGGTTGAGCAACTGGAGAAGAAATGACCGTGTTCGGAACCAGCGGAGGGTCATCGGTAGTAGATCTCTGCCCTGTTCCTCTTATCGCGTGGTCAATGCAATAGTTTGAACCAGGGACCAGTTTGCCTTTACAGTCTTTTCCTTTTTTTGTCTTCGCATTGCATTTGCACTCGCCAGCTGCATCCGTCCTCGATGGTTGTTGAGTTGTAGAGACTGTTCGAGATGAGCTAGACAAGTGTTCCGGGGTCATTTGACTTTTGTGCGCGCTGCAGTACGGAATGGCATGTGACATCGCATTCGATTTGCACTCCTTTCCTGCCTTTGTTGTTCCCTGACAAGTTCGTGCCATATGCAAAGTACAATATGACGAATCAGCCACAGCTAGGTTTTGGCAAAACTCTGCCCCATAAGCCCAGCACAAGCCATGGTTGCTGCACGTATTTCGTGGAGGGTCATCTTGAGCTTCCCCTGCGATCGTTGATTCTTGAATACACACAAAACACGCATGCTTAACGCAATATAGCTGATCGCCTGGAAGTCGGGGGCCCTTGCAGTGCGCAGACGAGCAGAGATGCCGCACACAAAAGTTGCGGTGGACAACTACTGGTTTCTCGCAACCATGTAGGAGATCACCAGACTTGCACCGGTGTCTTGAGCAAAACATATTATCATCGTCGGCGAGGTCTTCGCAATCCTCGTCTGTGTAGCGGCATGGTGGAACAGGGCAAAATCCATCCATCCATTTGAACAGTATCTCTTCAGGCTCCATCAAACGATCGTAGTGGCAAATTTCATCATATAAGACACCAACATCCTTGCGAACTAGTGGTTCCTTTTTTTTAAGCTGCGCCGCGATCGTCACCGTAATCTCATCCGGTTCAGCCGATGTCGCGTTCTGGTCTTTCGAATCAATCTCTGTGTCACTGTTATTTGCCGCAATATCCAGATTTTCGAAAGGGTGCAGCTTGCGTAGGGCGAGTATCATACCCAACGCCCTTGCCAATTCAATGGCAGCATCCCTGCACACTTTCCGCTCGGTTTTTCGTGCTTCCGGGTCCGATCGGTCTACCACATAAGATTCAGACGACATCAACACCCGCGCCTCGAATATCACACCGAATGATAGCCGAAATTTGCGCAACTCCGAAGCCAAATCGTGCAGTTCGTCAAGTGTTCTCGTCAACTTAACGACCGCTGATGCAGTTGCTACGACATTTGCTTCTTGATAACGATACAGCAAGGGCTCGCTACAGCCCCCACCTAACCGAATCAGTGACGTCATGAGAGAATTTGAAAGAGAGTCCTCAGCATTCACCAGATCCAGCAAAAATTCGTCTATCGCGTGGTTTTTATATGAAAGCACCAATATTGGTGGTTGGCCAACCGATGGTGATACCTTCATCCATAGCTTCCGGATTACTAACAATGCCCGAACAACAACAACGCCAAGATACGACTTGCCAGTCCCGGGAGGTCCCTGAGTGCAGTGTACCGGGTGCTTTAATGCCGAGATAAAACTCTCCAATTGCCCTCTGTCGAGAGTTGCTTGTTCCACCAACGCAGTAAGCCGATTTTCCAGTAGTTTTGACGCATTATCATCCCGTCTGATTTGAACAATCGGATCGAGGCTGCTCTCCTCGATGAGGTTTTGAATACGCCCCAACACAGGTATGGATTTGTCCACACCAGTGTCTCCAAAACGCGTCGCACTCTCAATTTCATCTTCACTTGAATGTTCATCATTCACCGCCTGAGCACCGTCCCGATCGATAGCATTGCGATTGCGCAGATTCACCAACGCGCCAGACATAAAAGGCATCGGCAACGTTCGTTGGTGCTCCAGCGCCTTCAAAACAGGAACAAACTCTGGCACAAACGTTTGGCAATCAATGATCGCGACTGCGCTGTGCTTGTCAACGGTCTTATTCAGCAATGGATTTCCAGTTTCATCCACAGTATACTCGAGTAGCTCAACCACGAGTCGGCCCTGCTCACGTTCCTTAAACTCATCCCTGCTTTCACCGTGAAACCCGATCTTTGCCCAATAAATGTCATCCGTGAGGCGCAGCGATGCCCCACGTCCAGTGAGGAGCACAACACCCACCAGGTTGGGCGACGACAACCGCTTGGTCGTTCGCCAGTGGATCTGGCGCTCAGGTGGACGCCGCGACGCGACATTGGACAAATACAGTTTGCCGTCATACTCCAGTCGCACCACCGCGCCATCATAGATATGGGTCGATGCCGAGCTGCTTTGGGGGCCACGCAGACGCTGCTGGCGCGTATCGGCACACGAGCGACAGAACCCTTGATCGTGATTCTTATGGCTGCAAATAAACTCAACCCGGCGCCGACAGCCACGCGTGCGGCACGTGTACCCGTCCACGCCGTGCGGATTGATTGGCCAAAGCGGCTGATCACAGACCTTGTCCCCCATGCGGACCGTGCAATGCGGCAAAAGTGCATTGTTGCCATCCACAAACGTCATCCCCGTCCACAGCTTAATCGTCGTGTCAAAATACTCCTCGGGCGAGTCGTACACGCCATCGCCATGCCCACCAGGTACTTTCATGCGAGGCAGCTTCAACGGCTGGAAATTGGTCCAATCCGCTAGCCACGCCACCGTGGGCCTTGTCCACGCTGGCCCCAACGCCACCACGGCTGAAGACACGCTCATTGGTCCTCGTTCAGCCGCGCCAATCGTGTGGATAGCCCACGGCTTCTCCAATGTCTCAAAGAGTGCACCAATGCGCTCGCGGGCCTTGCGGTGCGTGGGATGCCGCGACTCGAGCATATTCTCCGCCTGCGCCAGCATGTCCGTGAGCGCCTCACTAACCTCCATCTTCTCCATCTCCCACGCAAACTTGAGCAGGCGATGCACCATTCCTTCCACGACTTCCACGGCCGCCAACTTGGCCTCCTGTTCGGCGAGTCGGTAGTCGCCCTGCCCTGTGGTGGCACCGCGCAGGAACGCGGCAGTTGCGGCCGTCACCTCCTTCAGCGCCGGTGGGGGCAGCGTGGAGGACGCGGGCAAGCGCGCCAGCGCCGAGAGCAGCACCTTGCGTACCTTCCAGTCCAGTGCCGTCGCATTCGACCACGAGCCCGTCCACATGGCGTACGACTGCTCAATCATTGCCGGCAGCTTGTGTGGCGGGCAATTGTTCAGCGCCGTCATGATAAACCGCGCGCATGACGACTGACCAATGCTGCCGTACGCGCCCGAACCTCCTACCCCCGTGGTTAAAGGAGGCGTGGCTCGAGAGGAGGTCGATCGAAACGAGTCACCATACATGCCACGGCCACGCCCGCGCCCACCACCTGCGCCGTGCTGGTTCCACCCACCGCGCCCTTGGTTCCCACGCCCACGCCCAGGGCCACCACGTCCACGGCCACGGCCACCACCACGGCCACGGCCGCCGCCTCGTCCTCCGCCTTCCATGCTGCTTGTTACTTGTCGCTTGTTGTTTGTTGCTGGTTCCTTGCAGTTGCTGCTTGTCACGAGATCACCGAGTTAGACACGCAACCCACAGATGATGAGCCTATACTTGTTCTCACGCTTGTACTCGCTTCGGGCTGTTCCAGACAACTGTCGACTGCGGACCAAGGGGCTTCGATAGCCACCGCATGGCCCAGTTCTTTTCTTTTCATCTTTCCCCTCG
>JAADWT010000650.1:0-16545 GCA_023336285.1 Pythium grandisporangium
GTGCGCTCGGCAAGCAAACACGAGTGAGTTTCCAGTCAGGCCTCACTGAGCGCGCGACGAAGATGCTTGACGTCGTTCACAGCGATGTATGTGGCCCGATGCAAACATCAACGTTCTCTGAGAAGCGGTATTTTGTGTAGTGAGGCCATTGGTCCCGTCAAAAAATGTCACTGTACTCTTGTGCTATTGTAGGTCAACCATTATATTAACTATGGATTTCAGTATGAGAACATTCGGTCCAGTGATTTCGTGTTCTTATATATCGTTTGTTTTTGCAACGTATGCCACTGGAACGCATTGTGACTCTATCTCCCACCCCCAAAAACTTTGGTGGCGACCCCACATTCGTCAAAAGCTGGGCTCGCAAAAAACTCGTTCCATGCTTGCATGTGCCTAATACAAAACACAAAGGAGCAGTTTTTCGGTGCATGGACGCTAGCAACGCTGAAATATAACACTGCTCAATGTGGTTCGAAAGTTACGTACGTCTGGGCCACGTTGGTATCTTACTTTTTGCTGACAGGACAATCGCAGCTTAAAGCAAAGCAAGTATAGCACGCAACTTGGCCCCTGTATCTTGAAGGTGAGTTACTGTCGAAGCATCAAGCTGGTCGATAAAATAGGGTGCACGAAGGTAGAAGCTGCGCACATAGCACGAACAAGATAGGAGAACAGAGTAAGGATACTGCCTAGGAGAGGAACAGCTTCGCGGAGCACCAACTGACTCGATATCATCTTGACACTGATGCCTAAGCCTTGCCAGCAACGAAAACGAGGCCTGTGCCAATAGTAATTGCAGCAGCGTTGTGTTACGCCAAAGTGCCAGTGACCAACGCATCCAGGTATCCCGGGTATCAGTATCCTTCCGCCCAGCTTTGCTCGCTTCGGTCTTGTGATTTTCGTCGTTTTGACTATGGAGAGATTCCCCCAACATAACCGGTGAGCGAGCAGTCAAGACAGCCACAGATGTGACCAATGCTGCCGTCCACGCCTCCAAGCTGGAATGGGGTGCTTCCTCCATCTCGGTCACCATTATCCGTAGAAGGGACACCTCTGGGCGGTACGACGATACCAAATTTTCGCCGTCTTGCTCTTCCTGCAGAGCGAGCAGTTCGAACAATACTGCTACCTGCTCTTCGAGCACCTGTGCTGCCATCGCATGTTGGATTTGCCGCCAACTGCCCTTATCATTGTCTTCATCTCCGTCGTCGATATCTTCGTTTCTATCCTCCTCTGTTGGTGCCAGCACGGGAGAGACCAGCATACTCACCCAGTCACGCCCACTGATTCTGTGAAACAAGGACCTGCACTCAGGCACTGCCATGTGACCCCCAAAGATGAGCACGAAGAGCACATGTAAGAGGCTTCTGAGGTACTGCATTTGCTCGTAGTGGTCATGTGGCTGGGGTAAAGAAGGCGCCGATGTACTGAGATCATTGCTAACGGGCTTAAGCGCAGTGCTGAGATGCTGGATTTCAAACAGCAAGAAACCGGGCAAGCCCACAAGGCTCGTCCAGTCACCCCCTCGGCGCGTCGACCCAACAATGGCAACGCTCTGTAGATGGCTTTGATCTTGTAGGCACACACGCTGCAGTAGCGGATAGCCCACGACTGCAGCCCCCAGCTCGTCCAGCAGTCGCCCACGTGTTTGTAAATTACTGCACCTCGAAAGCGCACAGAGTAGCGCATCCAACCGACTGTGAAGATCATCTCGTGCCCACAACGCACCTTGCGGTCGAGAGAGCAACATTAGCAACTCTCGCTGCGCAAAAATCAAACACGACCAGCACACAGGTATGCGTTAGCTCATGCCCCCGCGCACGACCGGATGCATTAAAGATCGCCGTACTTGAAAGTAGATGGTGAATGCACGATGCACGTGGAAGAAAGCACGCGAAGTTGACTCGAACGTGGCGATGGCGACGTGCTCTCGTGTCGTGCTGGTCATCGACGACGAGGCGTCGGTGGTCGTGGTGTTGCATAAGCCACTCCTCTTGGAGATGCGCGGTGATACTGTAGGACGAGTAATCACAACGTGAAACAATTCGCTCTCGGCATGTAGCAGAAGAGACTTTTCCCCAGTGAGGCGCGCCGACGCATGGGCCACATTTTGCACATCAGACAGCGGGATGCGCGTGACGGCGTCGTTGCGGCTCGCATCACTGCCACCACCGAGCGGGAGGAGAAGAAGCGCCTCGGGCGTGAGCACCAACAGGCGAAAGCTGCGCGTGTTCCCGCTCGCGGGCTTCGCCACCACGACAGGCTCGCTGTATGCCACACTCTCAAACTCGCGTGCCGACAGCAGGTGTCGCAGGCGTTCCACATCGAGATGCTGCGGGCGGCAGACGGTTGGCGGCACGGCGCTGGCCATGACATGCAGGTGGGGGTCAAAGGCACTATGGCTTGCTGTGTTCCAGCGCCCAGATCAGCAGTCTCAAGTGCAGCCATTTCGGGAGATGGCTACATTTATCGTCTACCGATTACGCTGGCCTCCAAACCGGTATTTCCCGTAGTAAGTAATAACGGTTATCCACCAAATATCTTCCGGTTCTTCAAGTTACCAAAGTACAGTACTCCAGTATACCCCCTTCAGCTCGCTGGCTGTCAGAACACAGAGCCCCGCCCAAGGCATTCGACCTTGTTGGCGCCATGGCCGAGGCGACGAGCATGGAGTGGCTGGAGGTGGCCAAGGACCTGAACGCTGGCACCGTGGGCGGCGTGGCCGGCATCATCGCGGGCCATCCGCTGGACACGATCAAGGTGCGCCTGCAGACCGAGGGCGCGCGCCACGGCGGCGTCTGGCCCACGCTGCGCCACATCACGGCGCACGAGGGCGTGGGCGCGCTCTACCGCGGCCTGCTCTCGCCCGTGCTGTCCAACGCGCCCATCAACGCCGTGGTCTTTGGCGTGCAGGGCAGCATGGCGCGCTGGCTGTTGCAGCGCCGAGACAGGTCTGGCGCTGCCGCAGCCGCAGCCCCTGCGCAGCTCACGCCGCTGCAGCATCTGCTGGCCGGCGCGTCGGCGGGCGCCGTGCAGACTGTGTTCGCGGCGCCCGCCGAGCACGTCAAGATCCAGCTGCAGGTGATGCACGGCCGCGTGGGTCACGGCGGAGAGGGCGGTGGCGGCTCATCCGTGGCCATGGCGCAGCGCCTCTACCGCGCGTACGGGCTGCGCGGCGTGTGCCGCGGCTGGGAGATGACGCTGCTGCGCGACGTACCGGCCTTTGGCGTCTATTTCTTCGCGTACGAGATGGCCAAGACGGCGCTCACGGACGGCGACGCGGCGCGCGAGACGGACGCGCGCCTGCTGCTGGCTGGTGGGCTGGCTGGATCGGCGTCGTGGTTCGTGAGCCAGCCCATGGACGTGGTCAAGTCGTGCGTGCAGGGCCAGAGCCTAGAGGCGTCCACGAGCGCGTGGCGACTCACGCGCGAACACGTGGCCGCTGAGGGCCCGCGCTTCTTCCTCAAGGGCTTTGGTGCTACCATGGTGCGCGCCTTCCCCGTGAGCGCCGTCACGTTCCTGGTGTATGAGAAGTCGATGCAGTGGATGTCGTGAGGGGGGCGACGTCCGGCGGGGGATCGCGTGGCGTGGCATGGCAAGAAGAAAAGCCGAAGCAGGTACAGAGGGAGAGGAGCGACAAGAGCAAGAGCAAGAGCAGGAAAAGGAACCGGAGCACATGGTGAGTGAGATAGACGGATAGATAGATAGATAGCATGGGAACACGTCGCACGGCAGCGGCAGCAGGCGGCGGCGGGCGCGCTTGACTCGCGATTCGCTACTCGTCGCTGGCGGCAGGAGCGTCGACCAGCTGCACGTCGGCGGGGGCGACGCGCGTGACGTCCTGCGCCGCCAGCGCGTGCTCGCACATGGGGCAGCTGGCGTCGGCGCCTTCGCTCTCCACGAGCGCCGTCAGCTGCGAGAAGCGCCCCGGGAAGTGGCACGCGGGGCAGCGCGCCCAGTCGTCCTTGACCATGTGGTAGCCCTGCGCGGCGCGCGATCGACGTCAGTGAGTTAGCGAGTCAGTGTGACCGGCCGCCATCGAGCAGGCAGGAGTGTTCGAAACAATACAACGTAAAACAGTGGAAGGCAAGCCAGGATAAGCGTCAGTCCGTGCGTGTCATCCCCCCCTCCCAGTCAGTCAGTCGACCCCCTGGCTAAGGTCTAGGGCCCCCAGGTAGGGGGTCCCAGGTGAGGTTCTAGGCCAACCACACGTTCAATCCAATCAGTGACGTACCGAGGCGATGCAGTAGGGGACCCAGTTCTTGCACTGCGCGCAGTCAAGCTCGGCGTCGGCCAGGTCGCTGGCACAGTAGGGGCAGGGCGAGACCGGATCGGGCGCCTGCTCCTTGTTGGGGCGGCGCACGATGGCCTCGATTTTGCGCTTGATGTCCTTGTCCATGGCGTTGCGGTGCTCGGGCTTCATGAGCGTGGTGGCAAACTCGTAGCTGAGCGCGCGCAGCCCGGCGCGCTGGCACTCGATGACGGCCGAGATGAGGATGTTGGCCACGTGGGTGGGGAACTTGGACAGGTGGCGCGCCACCCGCTCCAGCATGCGCGCCGCGGCCACATGGTCCCCGCGGCGAACCAGCTTCTTGACCAGCAGGTAGCTGTGCAGCAGCAGCAGCGCCTGACGCAGCTCGAGGCTGGCGTGGATGCGGTGCGCCTGCAGCTGGCGCAGTGTCTCCACGAGCACGCCGTGCGCGGCCTTGTAGTTGCCCAGCTCCTGCTCCTGGCGCGCGATGATGAGCGCCGTCTTGGCGGCCTGCGCGTAGTTGCCCAGCGCCATGTAGAGCCTGAAGATGTGCGTCGGGTCCTTGGGGATGCCGTCGGCCTCGCCCATCAGGTGGTCGATCAGCGTGTGGGTCAGCATGTCGTTGCGCGCGCGGCCCACCACGTCGATGGCGCGGCCCAGCTCGGCGTCGCTGCCACCCTGCAGGAACAGCCGCAGCGCCTTGTGGAAGTTGCCGCAGATCTGGTAGAACTCGGCCGCACGCGCCGGCTGCTGCGCCTGCTCATAGTGCTGCGCCACACGGGCCGCGCGCTCGCCCGAGATGGCGTCACCCAGCAGCGCCGCGAACGTGTCCACCTCGTGCTGCGCCAGCGCCAGCTCAAACGCCTCGTCCTCGCGGTTGGCCAGCAGCAGGAACTCGATGGCCAGGCGCGTGGCACCCGTCTCGCGGCAGTGCCTCGCCACGGCCAGCGCGCCCTCGGACGACTTGGTGGCGCGCACCACCTCGTACGCGGCCTCGGGCGTCTGCAGCTGCTCCAGCTGCAGGCGTACGACGCTGTCCAGGTCATTCGCGGCGCGGAACGCGTCGGCCGCCGCGGCAAACTCGCCCGCGGCCTCCTTGGCACGCGCAAACTGCGCGTGGATCTTGGGCGTGACCACGTGCGCCATGAGCGGTGCCGCACGGGCCAGGTTCTTGCTCTGGATGTAGATCTGCGCCGCGCGCTCGTATAGCTCGCCCTTCTCGAAGAGCGCCGCGGCCTCGGCCGTCTGCTTCATGGCCTCGAGGATCACCGCGCACTCACGGAACACGGCCGGCTCGTTGGCATCCACGGCCAGGCGGATGCCACGCCGCAGGTCACCCAGCCGCAGCGTGCAGCGCGCCACGCCCGCCACACTCTGCGCACGCAGCTTGGGCGACGCAGCAGCCGTCGATGCTGCTGCCGCCACCGAAGCCTCAGTGTCGTGCGCGGCCAGCGCGTGCTCGTACATCTTGCGCGCCCCGTCAAAGTCGCCGCGGAACTCGAGTTGCGTGGCGTAGGCCACACTGAGCTCGGGCACAAGCTCCACGGCCAGCGAGTCGGCGAGCTTGAGTGCCTGGTCCCACTGCAGCAGGTGGCGCTGCATGTGGAGCGCCGCGAGCGGATCGCTCGAGTCGAGGAAGAGCCGGCGCGCCTCGCCGTACTCGCCAAAAAGCATCGACACGTGGCCCGCCAGCAGGTTCTTCTCCTCGATATGCGCCAGGCGATCCAGCCCCAGCACCATGCCGGCGTCGCCCAGTTGGCGGTACACGCGCTTGGCCAGAGCGATGTCAAGCGTGTGCATGGCGCGCCCGGCCAGCGCCAGCCAGTAGTCACGCGCGTCCAGCCCCAGCGCCAGCTTCCAGGCCGGCTCCATGCGCAGCAGACTCAGCTGCTGGCGGAACAGGGCCCGCTCCAGGTCAGCCGCCGACGCGCTCGACCCAGTGGCCGAGCCAGAGCTACTGGCCGCGGAGGAGCGATGCAACTGGTCGTGCGTCCGCACCGTGAGGGTCGAGAGCTTGCCCGACGCGTGCTGGCACGTGACGACGCCGTCGCAGACCAGGATGGGCGACAGCTCGGCGGCCACGGGCGTGGTCTGCGGCGCGATCACAAAGTCGCCGTTGCTGTGGATCTCCATGAAGCCCAGCTGCGTGACCTCGGGCCCGTTCACGGTCACGTCCGTGTACTGGAACACGCTCAGCTCGCCAGGGTGCACCGCCACAAACACGTTGGCGTCCGACGTGTCCCAGAGCACGGCCGTCGTGGTGGTGGGTAGGCTGGCAATGGGCAGGGCCTCCCGCGTCGGCGCGTGCAGTAGGAAGCCGCGGCGCCGCGCGTCCACAAAGACCACGCGGGTACCCTCTCGGTTGGGCGCCAGCTGCACCACGCCCACGCCGTCTTCGTGGCGGTACGCGCAGCCATCGAGAAACTTCCACTCGGCCAGGTAGAAAAAGTGGATGGCGCCCGTGCCGTTGGACGTGGCGTAGATGAAGAAGTCCTTGGTCAGCGCCACGGCACTGATCTCGCTCGACCGCTCGTCGCGCCCACCCGTGGCGCTCGAGAAGATCTTGCCTTGCTCTTCCTGCAGGTCCGCATGGCCACCAGCCCCTGGCTCGATCAGGTGCAGACTCGCCTTGCCGTCGCAGAGCACGCAGGCGTAGTCACGGTTGAGCTGCACGCTCGTGACGCGGCCCAGGTACTGCTGCTCGTTCACGAGTGCGTCATGCGTCGAGCCATCGCAGCGGTAGTACCAGACGCGGTTGTTCATTCCCACGGCCACGTGGCGCGGGCCAAGCGACACGAACAAAGGCTCGATGGACACGGCGATGTGGATGGCGCTGTCGCGGCCCAGCACGTCCACAACGCTGAGCTCACGCAACGAACTCAGGTACGCCACGTAGTTGTGGTAGTGGTCAAAGATCTTGGGCATGCGCGCCAAAAAGTTCTGGATGAGCCCGCCCTGCGTAGCCACCGTGAGGATCTGCCCGTCGCACGTGAAGGCCATCATCGTGGCCTCATTCTCCTCGGCGTCTGTGAGTTTGACGGCGTCGCTCACAAGCTCGGTGTGCGTGTTCATGTCCACCATCTTGAGCCCCGCGTCGCCGCTGATGGCCATGCGGTTGAGTGCAGCCGAGTAGCAGGCCGCGTACACGCGCTCGGAGAAGAAGCGACCGGAGAACACTTCCTCGCCGATCTCCTACGTGACCACGACCCCCAGCCATTCATCCAGTCAACATGGCCGCACACGTTAGCAGAGTGACGACATGTCGATGCAGAAGCATGGTGGGCCATACGTACATCAGTCTTGGTGGAGATGACGATTAGGTAGCCCTCTCGAAACACGATCATGATCAGGCCGTCGCCAAACCAGTCGAAGAACACGATCGAGCCGTAGTGCTATGGTAGCACGGGATGGGTGACCGCAAGAAAGACAGTACAAAGAGGTGAGAACGTGTCGGCGTGTTGGCGTGTCTGCGGGCTGCGGTGTGGGGTGTGAGAGCAGACTAGTAACTCCCACGCACCGCTTGAAACGAGAGCTCGATGGGGTTGGCCGGGTCCGTGAGCGTGAAGAGGATGATGGAGCGCGAGATGCTGATCGCTACGATTTGCTCTGCTGCGCGCAGCGAGTCGCCACGCTTGCGGCCGAAGCGGATCTCCAACGGCTACGAACCCCCGCAGAGGCACGGCCATTCAAAATACAATATACAACATACACCAGAGATACAGGATGAGTGAGTCGGCGGGATAGCTTTGCTCTAGCACCCCTGCTCTTCGGTTCTGCTACCCACCCACCCACCCACCTACCGTGAGGTTGAGCTCGCGCTGCACGGTCGTGTCACCCTTGGCGTTACTGACAGTGAGCATGCGGTCCTCCGAGCCCAGCACGAGCTGGTCGCTCGAGTTCCAGGCGCCACACGTGATCTTCTTCGAGTGCTTCCCCAGCACGGGCACGATCTTGCGCGTGGCCTGGGAGTAGAGCACGAGGTTGCCCTTGCACGTACCGATGGCGAGCTGCGCGCCCGTGGTCGACCACTTGAAGAAGGAAGGGTCCTTCAAGTTGGTGTCCAGCGACTGCGTGGAGCGCGCGCCCAGGTCCCAGAGCGGCACGATGCTGCTGCCCTGCTGCAGGATGGCCAGCGTGCTGCCCTCGGGGTCCCACTCGAGCGCCAGCACGGCGGAGGGCATGTCCAGGCCGATCTCGTCGTACTGCTCGCCCTGGCGGTCGAATATGTACACGAGTCCTGTGCGTAGCAACCGCCAACACCCACCAAGAGTGACATGGCGGGGGATCTGTTAGCATTCGTAGAGCGGTTATTGTGAATCAAGCGGGGCGGGGGAACGCAGTAAACCATTTTTGCCGGCCGTGGCCAGGAAGCTGCCGTTTGGGTGCCACGCAAACACCACGGGGCCACCTTGGCCGTGGAACTTGGCAGATAGCTTGAACAACTTCTTCATGGCAGCCGTGTCTCTAGGAAATGAGCAAAGAGTGGAAGAGCTCCCTCTTCTTGTTTCACGCGCGAGTGGACGAGTACTCACGAAGGTATGTAGCTGCGGTGACTTTTCAAGATCGAGGGCGTCTCTTCAAGATCAAGATCGCTACCAGAAGCGATATCCTGGCAATAGCCAACCCAACCAGTCCATGGACTATGGACTGGTTGGGTTGGATATGCGTGCTATTTGCTTGTTACGCATGACGTTTTCTACCCGTTGACTGACTTGGCCCACGCAACCTCCAGCAAACGACAGTCGATGGCGACTTCTGGGTCCAATGCGGCGCCTCGACGCGAGAGTTCCGCATCCACGTACGCTCCAGTCGTGAATGAACCTATGGATGACGCACAATCACAAATGTCATCCATCACCACACCAGGGCAGCGGTAAGCTAATAGGCTGTGGGGTCTTGCGGGCAATCGGACAGCGTGGGTGAATAGAGTATCATCTACTCACTAGGCCAAAAGTTGCTGGATGGGACGGACGGATCCAGCAGCCCCATGACCTTGTAGGCATCGGCGATCTACGGCACCACTCACCCGGTGGGAATGATTTGTGAGTAGAAGAGCGCCATGGCAGCTCCATGGCACAATCCTACCGCATAGATAACTGTAAAATGCATTCCACTCTGGACATTGACGCACCAGCTCGGAGCAGAAGTAGTCAGGTAGTTCCTCGTAGTGAGTGGTGCCATTGGTCCGCAAGAGCTTGCTGACAGTCAGACCGTAGGGCAAGCCATTTACTCGTGATAAAAAGCAGCGCAGAAGATCCGCGCGGACGCAGAGTGACAGCAGTGGGGTCCGGAGCTGTCGAAGAACGATTTGGCGCGCGTGAAACAACGAGTACGCAAAGACGCGAGAAGACTAAGTTCAAAGACATACAGACATATACAGAGAGGGAGTGAGAACAGGCAAATGTCATGGGTCGCAGGTGTAGGATATCAAACTCATGACATTGCTCCTACCAGAGGATGGGCGGTGACCCCTTCTCCGGTGGCTTCCAAGAGCAAGAAGTTTTGCTGGGACGATGTTGAAGATGACTCTGGGTCTGGTACAACGATAGCTACGTGGTCCCACTCGGAACCTGTCACCTTAAACGTACGTAGCCCAGGAGCCAATTGCGTTACACGATGATCGGGATGACTATTAGTACGCAGTGCTGTCTGTATACAGCATGGATATTCTACCCCAGAATCATGAAAGGCGAATTCATGCATTCACTCCACATACCGATCGCTGCACGGCGCTAATGACACCACGGCTCTGGAAGAGTAATAGATCCCCTGCGGATACATAGTACGGCATTACGCGTAGATGCAGCACGTCGCGTGGACACAACGAATAGAGCGATGGCTGGAGCAAGGTCGTAGTGATGGAGACGACTAAGCAGAGAAGCAGATGACAGAGGTCATTACAGCCAGAACACCAAGGAGAAGACACGCGTCGAGCACGTACCACCTAGGAAAGAGAGCAGTTCGACGGACTGGGACGCCATTTCGAGCATGAGAATGCCTCGTAACCAGCGATTCAACGCGATCCGGCGCTGCGTTAAGAATTCATCCTCCAAACATCTGAACCTGCACCCAAACCAGACGAACATGGTCGAACAAACACAGGTGATAACTACGCGAGGCTCCACCCACATTTTCTCACATTGAATAGACAGGCGAGAGAACCATTTTTTTCTTCGTACCAAGTCTTCGGTGGTAGTTCTGGGAGCATGCCATCGCTCATGCGGTGCATGGCATTATCCAGACGAGTAAAGTCACGGTAGCGACGCGCCACAACCCAGTGTTTGCCATCATGATTGATCTCAATTTGAAAGACCTGCACAACGTTCAAATAGGAGATGAGAAGTGGGACACACTACGATACCCACCAACCCGCCAACCGCGAAGAGAGTTTCGAACGCACAGCCCGTGGCTTTTCGATCATGGGGTCCACAATACGATAGCAAGTGACGTCTGCGTATAGCTGAGCCTGTGGGGCGGTTGCAGACGAAAATATACGCAACACAAGCGGTTGTGGCAAACTCTTCGGCGCCAGGAATCTCGATATCCTTGCGGAGCGATCCGCTCGCGCAGGGTCGTGCGCTGGCTAAACTCGTAGAGGAAGACAGGATAAGTATCAGTGATTAAGATCGACAGCTACTATTCCACTGCAAACGAGCGCTACAATCATGTGCACCCCCACGTACCACAATACCCTGCAGAATGTCACAAAGTTGGAGTGTCTCCTGGCGCTTGGTCACAGTATGCAGCGATCGCCACCCACATCGACATGACTGCGTACTGTCCCCACATCCTGCACACATCACTACTTGAAGATAAACGACCTCAGCTTCACGCGAGCCCAAGTCAGCTGATGGTGGAGTCATCGATGCCGCGCTTGTTCTTGTCTCCACCTGAACGCAGTGCGCTGCATTGGTTTGGGTGTCGTAGACATCGAGTACAACAACTTTACGGTCCCCCCGAGGCGAGCACATAGACCTGCTGATCCTCTGCGGGGCATTACCATGACCAGAATCACCTGGAGTGAGGACTAGGTTGACGAGCGCTGACTTGAGCTCCCGTATAGGCACCACTAACGCGTCATCGAAGCATGTGATATTCAGCAATGCCCTGTTCCAACCTCTCTCTGTGAGTGACTCCTGTATGGCTGATTATCATAACTCAGGACGAGCCAGTCAAGGAAGGAACGTACCGCTTGCTAGAAAGCTCTATGTGGACATGCAAGACTAGAGATTGTCGCGCGCTTCTTCGCGGCTCGTAGCTCTCATCGCGAGTGGAGAGGCACGACAGCGGGGTACACGCCATGGCAGAATTCCCCATTCAATTCCGCATCACTTGCTGTTGTGCGTTCATGAACGTCCTCGTAATTTGATTCAGTGAATGCACTCTCAGTCGTCAAATCGCGACCGTTCGCTGTGTGTGAATGCAGACCGCACGACCGTCACATTTCCGCAATGCACACACCTTTTTCCCTACAACAAGCTCAACAAAATTATAGAGAGGACGTGAGACGTTAAGCAAAATGATCGACTGGGAGGTGGTCGATTGAGAGCGATGAATGGCAAGAGAACGCGGACACCATCAGGTGGAAGCAAATTAGCATGGATAAAGTGTGCTCGGCGAGGTTGTGTATGCTCGCTTCCGTGTCCTCTCATTCTACCACGAGGTACTAGCATTCTTGAACTAAGCCAATGCGCGTAGCGACTTCACAGGCTATTCTATTTCCACTGCGCCCTGGCGGTACTGGGGCGGCGAGCTGGCGCGCGACTTCCGTAGACCCGAGAGCTTTGCACAGTCGCTCCACGGCTGGTGTTGCCTCCTGACGACGAAGATGGCACACCGTACTCCAGGCCAGTGGCTCCTGACATGCGACGACTAGAGGATGTATCCAGGGACGGCCGTACACCAAGGGGCAACCCGTTGATGCGTGTCGAATCTACGTTCTTATTGCTACTGAGAGGAAGCGGATCGCGTGTATCCGAGTCTTTCCGACGCATGCGTGGTGGGGCTGTCCGTGGTCTGGCTGTTGAGGACGAATTGGACGAGGTTGCACTGGCATTTGAGGACGTGGATTCTGCAAATACTCGACGCACCGAGAACACGGGGGCCCCGTTCGATGAGTTTCCATACTCAGGAGCAAAAAGTCCGCGAGTACTAGTGGACATCGACGACATTGACGCTGACCGCGCGGTAGAGGGTGCATGTTTGCTGGTACCGATTCGACTGGGTTTGTTGGTCCCATCACTCGTTCTTCTGGCCGATGATGGTGTAAACGCAGAGAATTGTCCACTTAATCCTGCACCATAACTTGCCGAATGTGCGAAACTCGTTGTCGTTGAGGCGTACGGATCGGGTCGAGTTGACAGTTTTCCCTGGCGGTATGCTCCTCCTCCAGAGCCACCACCATTGGTATGCCCCGGTACCCGACCAACCGATTTTTGATAGCGTGGTGGTGGTTGTTGCCTGCGTTTGACAGCCATCGTTGCCATGGCCTTGGACGAAATGCTGATAGAGGAATCGATATCATCTTGGTCGCTTGTTGTCGGAGACGCAGAAAGTGAACTCGAACTACGGTTTTCCGTTTCCTTGCTTAGTCGAGGTCCCTTCACACTGCCTGAATTAATCTCCTTACAGCTTCCATTCCGTTGCTTGGGCAATGAAAACGAGTGAACACGCTGTCTTTGGTGATCAAAGGAATCAATGTCGGCATCGGTGGGGTCTGGATGGCTCACTTTGCTGGAATTGCCGTCAACAAATGCCGTGATCACCTGCCTCGGAGGCTGGGTCATCACCGGCATCGTACCCATACCCGCTACCATATTTGCACCGTTGCCTATGCTTATGTTTCCTGGTGTGATGAGATCAGCCCAGCCGTTTGCCTACGAGAATATAAATCATATAAGTTCGACATCACCCACAAGCCGCCACTCAATGATAAGTGGGGTTGGTTTGGCTTACAGGACGCATCTCGCTGTAGGAATGATTGGGTGGGCGCTCAGGTTTAATCATCAGCGACGGATACATTTTTTTCTGGAAGCACCGACAACGAATGGAGGACATTGTTAGAAAATAATTCGCACAGTGGCAACCATACACGGAAAATGATATCGCTTGGGGAGCTACTATTACCATTGACATGCTTTGGTCGATCCATGTGAGCCGACGGTCGTTTAAACGCTTGCGCGCCTGGGTGTTCCGTGATTTCTCCGATTCCACCCCTATCGTGGTAACTGCTCCAGCTTTTGCTGAGCAATTCAAAAACGTATGAATCAGGATGATCTCGTCACTCTTGGGGTCTGCTAGCGACGGATGCCATTCATAGAGCTGTTGTTCACTGGCGCGAGTCGGGTACTGCGTCATAAGTTGCGATTCAAGCGTGCACAACTGATCGACATACGATTCGTGTGGTTTAATATCAGCTCGTTTCGTGAGCATAAACTCGTGGGCCTTGTCGACGCCCCAGCAATACTTGACCATGAGGTAGCCCAGCATCAAGCTTGGCGAACGATTTACACCATCCAGCGAGTGGACGAGAACACTTTCTGTCTTCTCCAACCCGCGATCGATATGCTGTATGAGACCCATGAATTCACGGTTCTTGAGGTCGAAAAAGGGGCGTTGCAACACCTCTTCCAAGTCACATGTCGTGTACGTGAGACCTAGCGATTGTTCAAATAGATTCGGCACTTGACGTGGGACACAGTTGATGATGTGCACGATGCCATTCAGCTGCAGGAAGTCTGTATCCTGCGCAGCGTCAATATCCCCCATAAAGAGCCCATCTTTCAACTTGGATGACATACCACCTATCGATAACTCTACGCGTTGTCGTTCTTGCGAGCCATGCAGAGGAAGCTCAGGGCTGCAAGTCTCTCAGTCGATCTGTTAGGTAGCCATGTTCACTTCTCACACCCACCATCAAGGGTGATACAAAGGTGGAAAGAGGGGGACTGGAGCAACTATAACGAGGTACATCACCAGGAATAGCAGGTATATGCATACTTACTGTGTTGTGACATGCGATAGCTGGGTAGAGGTGATAGCATGGCATGGCGCGCGTGTATTTATAGGAATCTGCAAATAAGAAGCTGGTGAGTTGCTGATAAGGATGCCGTGTCGAGTCGAAAGGGGATACTGGTGACATCAGCAAAGCCTTCTTCTGTCTACGAGGACATACAGTTGGGTTTATCAGCGGAAGTATTGGCATCTCACAGTGATGCGCGTGGAGGTTAGAACCACAAGCAGCGCAACGTACAGTAGGTGGCTCAGCGTATTTGAAGTAGGTATGAATCGCAATGTCTGGAACGGACTTGGAAGACGTGAGCTTGCGAAAGGTGTTTAGATGTAAGGAGAGGGGCTTGTCGACAGCTAGTTCGATGCATCGAATGGGAACGTTCTAGGAATGGTACATCGATCGATCAATTAGCCACAGGCGTGGATGCACGACGATATCCATAAGAGGTGGTATCTCCCCCGTCAACACAGAAAAAGTGTCACTTACCTTTTCCTTCGCCAATTTTACCCATTCACTGCGTGTGCGTCGGTCAGGGTTCGTGTTATCAACGATGACGCTTTTCCCTTTAGCCAGCGCAGCAATGCATCCAGCCTTGCATTTGGATAATGTCTTGAGTTGATCCTGGCTGACTACTTCATAGGCCGGCAATCCCGAGGACGCTTGCACAAATGCGTGGTGCGCTAGATGACTCTTCCCCGACGCTGGTGGTCCGACCAGGACGACCAGCTCCTGTGCGGCTTGCACCAGGGACGGTGTACCCTCTCCTTCTTGAGCATCTCCTTTCTTGATCGCTGACCGTGGGTCGAACCCCATCTCCCACATATCGGCCCGCGTGTGAATGCGTTGCGAAGAGTCGAGGAAGAGTGCTTCAGGAGTGTAGAATTGCAGCCCCGCATTCAACGCAAACTTGTAATCCGTGGCGGCAAAGTCCTTGTTCCGCCCCGTAATCTTGGGGCGGCCCGCAGCGTCCCCGCAGTAAAAGCTCGCTGCTGTATCAATGGGCAGTTCCGCATGCAGTTCTTGCACAAGCCACTGCCATGCCCCAGTCCGTGGCTTCCGCATTTGATCGTCCTGTGTAGCAAACAGCACCATCATCGGCACATCTAATTTGCGCACGATCGCTTCCATCTTTGTCTACAGCAACGGAGGAAACTGTGTCAGTTCAACTCCACGTCTGCCTACGATGGGCAGATCGATCATCAGATGCGTACCTGTACGTCCGCTTCAGTGGTCTTCCCCTTGGCCACGCCATTTTGGTTGGACAAAATCACGAGCTGAAAGCCGTCTCGCACGAGCTGCTTGAGCTTGCGAGTTACGTTGGTGGCATGGAAGAGTTTCCAGTCAGCGGCGTCTTTCGCGAAGCGCTTGCCGCTCTTGGTCACAATGAGCGTGCCATCCAGATCAAAGGCCGCGATCTTGGCGGCAGCAATGGATCCACCTTCGTGAGCAGTGGTGCTCTCGGGCCGCGCATCCAGGAAGAACAGCGAGTTGTCTTGAACGGCGCGCCAGGCGCGGAGATGAGGCGATTGTACTACGACGGCATCCGTCTGTTCTTCGCCGTCGCTGTTGCAGTCGCGGTCGCTCAGGCGCGCTCTCTTCTTCTCAGATGAGGCCTCTGCATTGGTCGCTGGCTCGTCGCGTTCGCGTTTGGACGGCGGCGGCGCGCGGCCTGTGCGCACAACAAACGCATCCATCTTGGCCACTTGGCTTGCGGTGTCTTGTTGCTGTTTGAGCCTGCTTCCCGCCAAGATATTGTCTTTGCCCACACACACCCGAAATTGATACTGGTTTAATCATGTTTTGGAGGTTATATATTGATACATAGATACTGTATTAAAATTAGATGATGGACGCGTGAGTAAATCCGTCAAACCCAAATTAATTGTTAGTCCATCAGTCGCCACAAAAAAGGCGACTGGAGACAGCGACTCCTTCGGAGTTGCCCACTTTATCCCAAAATCAACTGCTTTATGCACCCAACAAATGAGCAGTGCTGTCCACACCTCTCATTTTCACCTAAACATATTAGATTACGTGCTGGTCTTTGTGTTCTTATGTCTGCTTTCCAGAAAACCATATGGTTGGAGCCTACCCGGTAGAAACCGGTTGCTAACAACTGCCTGTAAAGAGCCGGCAGTGACGGGATAATCCCGAGCCAGATGTGGGATCGCAATTTGGCCCGGAAAGTCAGTCCATCGCGCCTTCTGCGCCATCTCATCAGAGCGGTAGACCTCGTCCTCTGGTTTAGCATACACTAAGCTTACTACAATATTGCGCTGCA
>JAADWT010000651.1:0-16475 GCA_023336285.1 Pythium grandisporangium
CCCCCCCCCCCCCCCCCCCCCCCCCCCCCCCCCCCCCCCCCCCCCCCCCCCCCCCCCCCCCCCCCCCCCCCCCCCCCCCCCCCCCCCCACTGGGGCTTGTCCCGGAAACGCGCAGAGGGTGTGCCGCCGTGGTGCCGTTAGCACCCCCTTTGTTTTAGTCCGTGAGTCGAAAATGGAGAGATGGCGACCTGGCGGTGGAGGTGGGTCGACTTCAACATGGCCGATGAGTTATAATAGCCAATAAAAGAACGCCATTTGACAAATGCGCCAGGGTTTACCCGCGGATTGGCTGGAGGGAAACGATGACAAAGCATAGTTAGGGTGAGGTTTTTTTCCTCGGTACGGTGGGTGGTGGGGTGGGGTTTTCCCTTTTTTTGTGGCTTGTTTTTCCCCCCCCGTTCATCTCTGCTGCCAGCAGAGCCGTTAGACACGGCCATAATATATACCCGGGAAATACTGTATGGGGGGCTAAAGTTCGCTAGAAACCTCTGGTAAGACAGCCGCCGCCGCGAGGAACTGGAACTCAGCAGCGCCGACCAGGAAACTAACGCACGGGCCGACCGACGAACCAGGGACGCAGAAAGTGAGAGCGCGACGCGAAGGCAGCACGCGAGAAGGAGCACGCACATACACGCCGCCACCGCAATCACCGCCCGTCGACGAGCCGAACGCGACGCGCTTCGCCGGAGGCATCGCTCGTGTCTTCACGCGCGTGGCCACTGGACCAACGCAGTCTAACCGAGTCAGTCGGTCAGCACCCCGGACTGACTGTATCAGCCGATCGCGAATCAAGCCTATCAATCCATCACACGGCAGCTTTCGAGCGCCAGCCATGGAGGCGCGGACATTTGGGAACGCCCCCGACCTGCCGCCGCTCCCCGCCACAGAGACCTGGGTGGACGTCTGGATCTACGTGCAGTGGACGGTGCTGGCGTTGGCCAACGTGTCGTCGCTCTTCCTGCTCGTGCATTCCATCAGCTTCCACCGCCTGAAGCGGCGCATGGCCGACTTCCTACTCTGCGTGATTGGACTGAGCGATTTTTCGTTCAGCTTCCTTGAGGCACTCAAGCAGCACGCGGGCACGACCTATGTCGGCCACTTTGAGAACGAACAGCACATGGGCACCAAGCGTGGGCCCGAGGAGATTCCATGGGTCGAGCTGGTGGCCTCGATGCTCTCCCGGTTTGCGTTTTTCATGTCGGTTTTCTGGATCGCCAACCTCTCGCTGCTCATGCGCCTCGGTAAGATCGAGGAACTGCATGTGTCCCGCAGCTTTGCCGTCTCCGTGTTTTTGTCGGCGATCTACGGCGTCATGCACGCCAGTCTGCGCACGATGGAGAACTCGTTCGCGTACACAGTCAACGCGTTCCTCGTCGTGCTGATCCAGATGGCGGCGCTGGGCATCATCGTCAGCAACCTTCGCTACGTGCGGCGCTCACGCATGAGCGAGAACACGCACGGACGCAACGTGATTCGACGACTCACGGGCTATTGCGTCTGCGCCGCTCTGTTCACGCTGCCTTACTCGTTTGCGCTCATGATGTCGCGCAACCACGTCGTGTTTGGCGTCGTCACGGAGACGCTCAACTACCTCCTGCCCGTCACCAACGCCATCCTCTTTGGTACGAGCCTGCAGTGCATCTGCATGTCGTCCATGGACGGCACCAGCCAGGTCAAGCACCCGGACGACAAGTCGGAGGCGGCCACGTACCGGTCCTCGCTCGTGGGGCCGCTCTCGGAGATGGTGATCGATGGCCCTGTGGTCAAGATTGGCGAAGGCTCAAGCGCGCTTGTGTACCGCACGCAGTGGCTGGGCATCACGGTGGCGATGAAATGCATCCGCATCCAGGGCGTGACCGAGGAGACGGAGGATTTGTACCAGACCCACATGTCGGAGATCCAGACGACGTTCTGTGACGAGGCCGCGCTGGCTGCACAGCTGCGGCACCCCAACATTACGCTCTTCATCAAGCTGGGCACCTACCAGGGCTCCATGTGCCTCGTCAAGTACGTTGTTGTTGTTGTTGGTGGTGGTGGTGGTGGCGGACAAACGGGTGGTCGGACTAACCATCTTGCATGAACAAACACGGTGGCTAACCATTGTCTGATGTATTACTGTTGTGGTGCTGATTGTTGCAGTGAGTATTGCGCCCGTGGCTCGCTCAAGGACTGCCTCAAAGCCAACCCGCTGATGGATTGGCCGACCAAGGTGCGCCTCGCCTTTGAGGCCGCCAAGGGCCTCGCGTTCATGCACAACCGCCTGCCCATCTACCTGCACCGCGACCTCAAGGCCTCCAACATCCTGGTCACGGAGGACTGGACCGCCAAGATTGCCGTACGTTCTAACCACTGTGCTCTATAGTATTATTGACTGACCGACTGACTGACTGACTGACTAACTAACTAACTGACTGCTTGCCTGGTGGGTGTGATGGCCTAACGGATCGACAGGACTTTGGCATCTCCCGGATTGCGACCGACTACACTCTGACGACACGGCGTAAGGCCGCGATCCCCGAGGACGGCGACGTGAGCGAGGAAACGCGTCGCGTCTTGACGACGTTTGCCGGCACGTGGCGATGGAACGCGCCCGAGATCATGGCCAACCCGGACGAGTGCTCGTTCAACCGGGCCACCGACATTTACAGCTTTGGCATGTCGTTGTGGGAATTGCTTTCCAACGGTGCGACTCCGTTTGGGGATGTGTCGTTTGACCACCAAGTGCGGTCTCTGGTCGCCAATGGCCAGCGCCCCAAGGTGCCTCCCGTGTACGTGAGCCGCGCGCCGACCGAGTTTGTGGAGATTATGCAGATGTGTTGGGCGCAGGACCCCGAGAACCGGCCGTCGGCGCAGGAGGTGATGCTCGGTCTCGGCTCGCTCTCGTATGCGGTCAACAGCTCGGAGCTGCCGTCCTCGCGGGCCACGTCACGCGCGGTCTTTAGTGATAATTACTACCAGGCGCTGGACTCGGCACGGTCCTGCATCATCGATCTGTAGGCGGGTGGGTGGCTGAAGACGGATGGCAGCGGCGGCGAGGAGAAGGTTATTTATTGGCAGGGCACACGTGGAAGGTGAAGGAATAGCAGTAGCAGTAGCGGTAGCAGTAGCAGTAGCAAAACAGCAGGTCGTTAGGAACAAGGAACAAGGAGCGAGTCGTACGAGTAGCGGGATTTACCAGTATGTGAATAGTAACGAAGAAGACGCAAGAAGAACCAGGTGTAGAGAGTGTGGATCTGTTGATAGATAATAGCACGACTACAAAGACATGAAGCCTCCGAGGCGGAGCGCTAGCCTCGGGCGAAGACCCTCGATAGACCACACTGCTAAATATTATACCGTAGTCCGAGTCACAGACGTCTCGGGCTCGGTGATGACGCGGCCATGGCCACGGTCATGATCCTGGTCCTGGGCTGCCGCAGCCAGGAGAGGCTCCACAGCTGATGGCTTTAAGTCCGACTCACTCGCTGTTCCGTTGGCGGCCTCTCCGCCTTCAAGAGACTGCGGTAGCGTCGGCACGGGCTCAGGCTGAGGTTCCATGGCCTGCAGTTCTGTTGGTTCGGTCGTAGCTCCCACCAACGGTTCGATGGGCAGAAGGCGGTCAATTTCGTGCTCATCGACGCCCTGATCCCGGAGCTGCTTGCGGGACAGCCCCAGCAGCACGCGGGTCTCAAATGCCTCTTTCTCCGCCACCAGTCGTTGCTGGCGCGCCTTGGCCTCGAGGATCTCGACCTGGAGCGCGTCACGCCGCTGCTCTCGCTGCTCGCGGCGCAGCTCCAGCGCCAGCCGCTTCTCCTCAATCTCCAGGCGAGCACGCGCATGCGGTGGCGGCACCGGCAGCGGCAGGGAGGGGGACGAGTGCGCCAGCAGCTCCTCGATCGCGGCATTCAGCCGCTGGCGGTCGCGGTCTCGGTCCCGATCGCGGCCTCGGGGGCTGTGAGTTGGTGTTGGCGATGATTTTGCCGTTGGTGTTGGTGTTGGCGTCGTCTTTTGGCGCTTGGTCCTGTGGCTGGGGTCGGTAGTGGACGTCATGTTTGTCGTTGTGGACGCAGCGGTGGATGCCGCCGGCTCACTGTTGTCGGCGTCCGCCACGGCGTCCCCAACGAACGCGGCTGGGCCCGCATCCAGGAACGAGGAGCCGGGGCTCTGGCTGTGGGTATTGCTATGGCTGTGGCTGCGCCCGTGGACCTGGGCTGCCAACGCCGGCGGCAGCACTGGGCGCGAGAAGCACACGCGCAGGTGCGACTGCAGGCGGTTGACGGCCGCCGACACCTGCTTGCCACAGGCGTTGCAGTCCACCTTGTCCACCTTGGCGCCCGCGACGCGGTACTTGCGCCCAAAGAGCTCCCATTCCTTGTTGAGCGGCTTGACCATGGCCGTTGGTGTTGGCGTTGGCTTTGGGGGTGACGGGGATGTGTTGTGTTGGCGTTGGTTTGATTCGCAAAATAACCAACGGGTAGGTGGCGCCGGGAGGGCAGGCGGTTTCTAATATAATATTTGAGAATGTAGTCAAGCATAATTCAGCGGAGAGTATTGGTAATCGCAAAAGTAAACTCCATTTTGGTTTCACTGTCAGGCTGAGCTCCTCGAGATGCAGCAAAATGGAATGCAATATGGCGACGAAGCACCGCTAGCGGGCGCGCACAGCCCCAACGAATATGCGAGCAGCAGCACAGACAGCAGGAGCCCAGACAGTGGCAGCGGCAGCAGCCGACAGCTTCAAGCGAGGGCTCCAGCGCTCCCATCAGCCCCGAGAACTCGGGCCGGGGCAGCGGTTAGACGCCCCCAGACGGCGGCGACGCTGGCTTCCAGCGTACGTCAGCGGCGAGAAATGGACGAACTACGCGCCGTGGTCACACAGCTGGAGTCTGTGGTGGCCACGCTTCAGCGCGCGCGCAGCCAACAGCGCGGCGTAGCCGAATCTGATCGAGTGGCCCATGCCTGGGAACAGTTGGCGCGGAGGCAATTGAGCCAGCGACGGAAGGCGCAGGCGGAGAATGGCAGGCTGCGGGAGGCGCTGCGCAGGCAAATCAAAGTGCGCAGGCGTCTAGCGCAGCTCTTCCGACACGCACTGGAGCAGCAGGTATGTCCTATTCCACGTACTGGGCCCTGTATTTGCGATGGTCAGGTCTATCTCTCGGCTCCGCGTTCCTACTGGTTTGGTTTACCTGCATGGACTGATCTATGATGGTCGGGGGTGCCAATACCAGGAGGTGGCACGATCTGTTGGTCCATCCGCTCTCGCTGCGTTTCGCCGCCTCAGCGCGCACGAGCCGATCGATTTCGCCCACATCGATAGGATCTATCGCCAACGCCGAGATCTCTTGACGGCGCCGCCCTTGAGCCATGACACTGCCAGCTTTTGGGATGTACGCCTCCCCTTGGATACCCAGGACGGTCTAAATGGGTTTGACGTTCACACACGCCAGTCATTCCCCACCTCCGTGGTCCAGGCACTGGACGCTCTCTGGAGTATATCCGTGGCTCGGATCGATGCCAAGAAGAGACACATAGGTGAATCTGAGGTACATCGTGAGACCAGTTGGTAGTGGTGGTGCTGTGTATGGTGGTTATGGACAATGACTGATGCTCCTTGGTGATATGCGATGGTTTGCTGATGACGGCTGGGACAGACTATGGCTGCTGCGCCGGACCTGATGCGGGTCCGATTTCACGCGTCAACATCTTCGTTTGTGCGAAATGGTCCACGAGTAGCAGATATGCATGCTGAGGACGTGCACAAGGAGTTTTATGACCCAGTAAGTGATGAAGCCGTCGTGGTGTCGATATGGTCGGGCACTCTTGTGCAGGGAGCTTTGACTGTGGCCTACATGGTCGAGGAGCTGGTTCGCATCCAGAGCCAATGCTGGCCAGCCAGGGAGGGATTGCTTGGCCCCGACAAGCAAGTGGCGCAAATCGATACCATTCGTCGCGTTCGCCGTCGGCCCACACATCGCTCAAGAGCGTCATTGGCTGCTCGCGAGGGCGACTTGCTCGCTGCTTTTAAAAACGAGCTTCGTTCGAGGCAGCAAACGATCGAGGATCGCCTCGTACGACCCAATGGCGACCCGCTCACTGTTGAGAGGGGAGCATGTGCGTGTATTGGAAGAGAAAATTTGAGCAATTAGGTGCCCGTGGAACCGCCGGCCTAGTTTTATGATGTTTCATGTTGGAGCTGCATTGAATACTCGAAGGCTCGCAAGTTTGCGGGACTTGGTCCGACACCAGAGATCAAAGGCTGTGTATAAATTGTTTTCAACGATCCTATCCAATACTGTACGGTAATGTGAACGAAGTTCAGGTGGAATCGACCCCGCCGTCAGAAGCAATACGCGGATGAATTGGCTTGGTTGTCCACAGATGAGCTGCACGATCTCTGATTCGAAGGAATATAGGGTTTAAGAACGATTGCCTCGTGTTAATCCAATGACAGCTTTGATGATGCATGCCCACCTCAGTGTACGCATAGGTCAATATCCTTCCCACCACAGGACGAAGGAGGCCCATGAGGGCGTACCAGTCGGTCCTCGATCGCATGCTGCCGCGACCGAAGATCGGTTTTAAACCCGGAAACCAGGGCGTCCTCAAGCTTGGTCAAGGGCTTCCCAAGCTGATTGATGCTGCGCCGGCGCACTCGACTGCATGTCTGGATATGTGCCACGTGATTAACGGGCCCATGTGCTTCCTCAGAGAGCAGCTCCGGTCGGTCCTGAATGCGAACCAGCTCTTCCACCGTATAGACCACGGTCGTGCTGCCATGCACAAGACTGCCTGACCATATGGACACCACCACGCCTTCATCGCTCATTGGATCGTAAAACTCCTTAAACACGACCTCGCACTGCATGTCCATTGTGTCGGACCCGCTCTCTGGTAACGACAGTCCGGGCGTAGCAAAACTGATGACAGCCATGTCCGGCGGCGCAGGGAATCTCTGTTCATAGTACAAAAAGAAAACAACAACCAAATTAGCGAGCGGCCTAAACGTCAACTGCCAGTCGAATAGCCACAGCAAGACACAGTGCAGTAGGATGCAGACTACACTGCGGCTCTACCTCGAACGCGCCCATGGAAGTCTCCTTGGCGTGGATACGTGCCAGCGACACTTTCCAGATGGCGTCCAAGCCACGAACCACGGAGGTGGGGAATGCCCAACCAGCATGGGCGTCAAACCCATCCGGAACGCGTTTAGACCCCACACCACAGCGCCCGTCACGAAAACTACCCATCGAAGTGTCGCCAAAGCGCTGTGCGGCAAAGAGATTATTGCGCTCACGGTAGATGGCATCAACGTGACTGAGACTAATCGGATCATGCATTCGTTGATGGCTCGAGGCAGCACCGCTCAGCGAACAAGTTGGTTGCGCAGACTCCTTACGAACAGTGCACACACACGCACACAGATAGGTAGGTATTGTATTAGGACCATACCAGGGCGGGCGATTGGTAGGGTAGGATAGGATAGGATGTAGATTCCTTCTCAGCAGCAGCTTGTCAACAAAAGCAAGAGACGAGCTTACCTGCAGCTCGATCGCTCGCCGAAAGAGACGCATCAGGCGGTTGCCCACTTTAACCTGCGCGCGCAGTGACTCGCGGAGCCTGTCGTTCTCGGCCTGCGCCTTCCGCCGTTGACCCAGTTGCCTTCGAGCCATTTGCGCCCAGGCATCAGACACTGGATCGCTACGAGATGTCCCGTTACTACCATTACGCTGCTGCCTGTGAGACCCCTGCAGTGCATCCATCGCGGCCTCCAACTGCGCGACCTTGGCGCGTAGCTTCAGGATCTCCTGTTGCGGCCGCTTCTGCTGGACTGGCGCTGGCTTCGCTCGACTACGGAGACCATCACCCGCAGCCAGACTTCTTGACGCCGTCGCTAGGTCTTGACTGCTGCTGCTGTTGCCGCAACTCCTGTTCCTGCTCTGGTTAGTACTGGTGTTGGTCAGGTGGTCTGGTGGTCCTGCTTGGGCTTGGCAGAATGGCGCGGCGTCATTCCGCTGCATCTCGTCTCAACGCCTTGGAAGTTACTCCAGGAGTACTGAAGGAGCCAGACAGGGTCAGCTTTGATACAGGCCCCAACTTACAAATGAACAAACTTGGCTCTTGAATAGTGGCCTATATTTAGAGCAATTGCTTCCATGTATCCACAACCTAAGGAATCCAGTGGATTCGAAGGTGACTCAGCAGAGCACCACCATGGTGGTCCATCGTACGAACGAAGGGGCAATGCGTTCTCCTGTGGAATGACACAGCAGCCAGCAAATCAGTCACAAAAGTTACTGGAGAAACGGCACAATTGGAAGAAAACAAAAAATCCAAAATTATAAAGCGTGCAAAAGCTGTCTGTATTATGGTGCCAGAAATTAGACCCAAGTCGAAAAAAATGTCGGGCGGAGGATCGAGTTCCTTCTGGATTCTGCGTCCTTGGAAGGGAACACAGCGCCTTGCCGTCGTTGATCATGGTTATAATAGTCGTTCTCCTGCGCTAAACAGTGCTACATTAAAATGTAGTTCCTGGGTTCTCGAGTGAGGTCACGTTAGGTATTGATCTGTCGTTCCACTTCGGTAAGCGCGTCACTGAGTCGCTACTCTGTGGCGAGGCTGTTGTTTAAGGTGCTTTTTAATAATGGTGCACGCTAAACAGGCCATGCTTTGATTTGGATGGTTGCGTAGCTCCTGGATGTCCAGTACCTGGTCCGCGCCTCAGGAGAGCAATTATCGGATGAATACCTCGTCGTCTCTCACATTTGTATCACGTGCAATCAATATGTAATATGTTTGCTTGTGATGTTGCTGTTGCCATCATGCCCATGACGGGTACGATTAGATGTACACAGCGCCCGAGTTGTCGGCTGGAGGTGCTGAGGGTGCGGGAGCCGCCGTCTTCATGGTCACCGACGTGGGCAGCGCCGATGCCATTGAGACGGAGACGGTGGTGCCGTACGTGGCTTGCGCGGGTGGGTATCCGTTGCCCTCCATACGACTGCCGTGGACGAATGAGTAGTGTCGTGGCGTGTCTTCACAGCAAAAGTAAAGCGTGGCGGCGCACGATACGTCAGCGGTAAACTGCATGAACGCGGCGCCCATGCCAAACAGAAGCGCAGAAATAAATACCAACAGCAGCGTGCCCGAGATACCGTCAAACGAGTCGTCACCCTCATCGCCCAGTACCTGCGAGAGCGGGAGCGCGACAGCGAATGCCGTCGCGACGATGCTCATGATCGCGATGGCGAACTTGACCGTGAGGAAATAGACCGACGCCATCAGCCCGCTGGACGAGAAGGAAGACAGATGCCGCGCCAGTCGCAGGCTAGAGACCTCGGACCATGTATAACGCGGGCTGCCCACGCTCACGTACTGGCCGCGACGCGAGATGAAGTTGTGCAGCGAGACGTCCAGCTCGGCGAGGAAGCCGACAAAGTAGAGCGTCATGCGGAGCACCACAAGGCCAAAGCAGCAAAGCGGGAGCAGCCCCACGCCCATACTGATGCCCGTGGTGACTGCAATAAAGCCCGCGATCCCCAGCGCTGCGTTCAGCACGTTGAACATTACCAGCCGCAACGCTTGGATCAGCCAGCCGGGTTGCGCGCCATCACCGTCTTGGACCCCACCAGGGCTGTGCGCTGGGGGCACGTACCCATACCCACTGGTCAACGCGTCTTCCGCTTCGTATTGCTGCACCGGGTAGGCCATGGGCACGGTCGCATAGGGATCGCTCAGCGGCTCGCTCTTGTTGGGGCTGGCGGCACCAGCCGCGTGCTTCATCGTTGCTTGCTGGTCGGGATGAAGGAGGAGAAATAATGCTGTAAATTAGTGACATGCGCCACTTCGTGACAAGCTATGCGTTTTGACAGGGATGCTGAACCCTTCCATCACTCCTGGCGAAACGCCAGATGGGAATGCTGGCAACGTCAATTGCTAACTTTAAGCCAAGCCCAAACTTCCGTCCTTGGCACCGAGCGCACTTCAAGTTGCCATCGATGGATGGACAGCAACAACCACCCAGCCATCAGGTGTTAATACGATGTTGTTTGATGCGATGCTGGGCATTGTGGTTTCCTTGAGAGTGGGCCCCTTTAGGGAAGAACGATCGATGTGCCCCTCCCTGGTATTGGGTGTATCGGGTGGGCTCACACGATCCTTCTGTTTTTGTGTGCGTGGGAAGGTTCCCAGATCGACGGCGATGTCCCAGCCAGGCCATGAATATCTCTCACTGGTGACGCCCTCCTCCTTACTCGGTGATCTGCTGTTTTACTCCAGAAATATGGGCGTGAGTTCTCGTTGGCGGCAGCCAAATAGCATGATTCAGTTCTATGGGGATGGCAACGAATCTCGAGTTATTGTAGTATGTAGTATTACACCTCGCGGCCATTCCGCCGCTACCTAACTATGGTGATTCGATATCAAGATGTCCAGCGTCATTGTAGCTGATGCAATGCTGTCCAACTGGATACACTGTAATAGTTCCAGTTCGTTTTATGGTTTGGTTTGGTTTTTACAGATGAAAATCGCTATGCTACGACGCCGCGTGACTGCCATTATTCGTCGTGACGACTACCGCTCCGTAGCGCGCCGCGGGGCCCTGCAGACTTGTCGTATTGTCCCGACGCTCATGCTGATGGAAATGGTCCACGTCATGGTCAGGCAATGGCACGAAGGATCTACGCAACGCCGCTGGCTCGCAGCAAAAGAACTGCGTGGCCATTCGAGAAACACGAGCCACCAGCCGCATCACAAGCCCACCGACCACAAAGACGGTAGTACAGAGCAACAGGAAGAGAGTCGGGTTCGTGCGATAGCTCACGAGGTCTTCCAGGCGATACGATAGCCACGCGTCATCGTCGTCACCCTCGTCGGCAGTGGCGGCGGCAGTGGTGGCCGGTTCCATGTGGAACACGGCGGCCAGCAACGAGATGGGCCCCGTGATCGTTAGACCAAACCCAATAGCGCTCAGCACCGAGACAACGCCTTTGACGCTGGCAAAGTAGACTAACGTGCGCATGGCCAGCGGCGAGGGCGCCGCCACGAGCGACGCGAGCCGGTCACCCGAGAAGGCCAGCGCGTTGATCGAGAAGAGCGCGTTGGCTCGCAGGCGCTGCGCCCGTGGCACCAGCAGGTTGGAGAGCGAGACATCCAGCTGGGCGATGCCATAGACCGCCATGAGCACGAGCCGGAAGATGACGACCCCGAGCCCACAGAGCGGCAGCAGCCAGAGCGACGTGATGAGCCCACCGCCGCAGACGCCACAGGCGGCCACGCCCAGCAGCGCGTTGAGCACGTGGAAGAGCGTGAGTCGGCCGGTCACGGAGAGGAACTGGCAGAGGTGAGCCATGGCGTGATGCAAGTATCGAGGGCGGTGCTGCTCGGGGCGACGCCCCCACTGGCTGCCCTCGGCGTTCTGTGGGAGCAGAGAGAACGGGAGCGACGCTGGCGCGGGCGGTGGCGAGCCATAGCCCACGCTGTCGCGGATGCTGAAGCTGGTGAAGCCTCCATTGCGACTGCTACTGATTGAGGAGCCGTCATCTTCTTGTTCTTCATCTCCGTCGCTGTCGAACTGGTGGTTGGTTAGACTACGAGACGCGATCCTGGGCTGCTTTTTTAGACGCGTGGGGGCGTAGCGACCGTACCCGACCGAGCCGCGCGGCTGTGTGTGCACCGTGGTGAGGGGGGGGCGTGACGTGGTCCCTCCGTGGCTCAGACTGCCCGTGGGTGGTGGTGGAGGAGCGCTTGCGAGAGTGCTGCCGGCGGCGCCGACGCGAGTGATCCCCATCCGAAAGCAGGTCGTCGCCGTCTTGTGTGCATTGGTTTGGCGCTTGGATAACGGATACCGTCGGACTAAAGGCTAAAGTTTAGACTCTCTCTCTCTCTCTCCCTCCGCACGACTAGACGAGGATCTAAAAAACCTTGGACTAAACCCCGTCGATCTGGTTTTCCGCCAAAGACGATCTGTGCGCTGTTCCATTGCTTGTGGTTACTCAGGGTCCTATCAGGGTCCTATCCTGGCGTCCGGCGCTCCCGCTCGCGGTTCCCATGGGCATCAACCTCGCGTCAAAAGCTGCGTGGGGCGGTCTATATTTTCTGAGCGTTGCTCCCATCCATCTCAACCGTCACGGTAGCCTGCCCCCACGAAAGTCTATCGTATTCAGATCGCCCTGCCAGTAACCGTTTTGGACGCGCCTCCTCATCACTCACATGATGTAGCTGCGTTAGTCCAACTGACCCCTTGCTGGGTGTCCGTTCGGAATCCAGCCTCCGCCTCGTTTTGCCGGACACCAATCCGGAGGAAATGGACGGTGGTGTCGTCTCCGATACGTCTAAATTTGACGCCTAGAGTAGTGTAATCACTCGGTTCGCCATGAGCCAACTGGAGGACCTCATGCCCGAGATGGCCGGCGTCTTCGCTGCGCAGGAGGCGGCTCTGGACAACGTGCTGGCCATCGTCACGGCCCAGCTGCATGCGCTAACGAAGGACAATGCGTCGTGTCTGAAGCGGCTCACCCACATGGAGGAAGCGCAGCGTCACACACAGCTGGCGGTGGACGCACTGGCCAGCGCACGACCGGAGACTTCTCCACCCGAGTCGCCTCGCCCGGTGACTCCACTGCCAGTTGTTCCACTGGATCCACTCCCCCCTCCAGTCGTTAGTTGCACTAGCAGCGTCAGCCTCGAGGACTTGGCCGAGCTACGGGCCACGCTGGCCACGCAACTGGAAGCTACCGTCGAGATCCTACTAGCGGACCGTGTGCTGGTTCTCGAGGCTGAGCTGACGGCCAAGGCCGAGGAGCGCATGCGCGATGAGACCCAACGAATGACCATCCATCTGCAGGCCAGCGACGAGGCTATGCGCACGCAGCTCGAGCTGCTGGACAAGAAGTTTGACTACATGTCCCGCATCAAGATGGAGGTCAAGGAGATGGGCCGCCGCGTGGACAAGCAGGACCAGACCATCGACGACATGCGCACGGGCTTTGCGTTGCTGGCCAAGTCTGTCGGTACAGATGAGATTGACCACGACAGCGACCACGAGGACGACGAGGACGACGAGGACGACGAGGTGGCTGAGAAGGAGGAAAATCCAAGCAGCGGTCTAGATGACCCTACGCGCAAGGACTCGACCATGGCCGTGCCCATGCCCACGCCCTTGGTGACCGTGCCCCCGCTCTCGATCACGCAGCGCGACCCCGAACCGGAGAAGGAACAAGAGGATCCGGTCGTGCCGGATTCAGCGGCGAGCCATCTGGAAGATACGCCGAGGACCGCCGAGCGGGAACCGGAGGAGAGCACAAAGGTGGAGGAGGTGCCCGGAGAAGCGGAGGAGGAGAAGGACACGGAAGAGCCGAGCGAGACGGGGGAGGAGACAAAGGGGGAGGAAGAGGAGGAGCCAGCACGAGGAGGTCTCTCTCCGGAAGAGGAGATGGACGCGTCGGATGCGGGCGAGGCGGTGGTGGTGGTGGAGAGCGAGTCTGAACAGGATGAGGCACCACCAGCGGAACAGGAGGCAACGCCAATGGAGGAGGACGTGATCACCAGTGATCCAGCGGAGGAGAAAAGGGAGGAGCAGAACCCGAATGAAGCTGAGGTCCCCAGTCCTGAGGTAGTGGAGGCCCACGAGCAGGAGCAGGAGCAGGAGCAGGAGCCCCAGGAGGAGCAGGCGGCAGTCACCACTGAGCTCGAGAACCAAGGCCAGGACGCGGATGCGGGTGAAAGCGAGAGTAAAATTGAGAGCAACCCGCTGAACGAGGCTGCCCTGGAGCCGGTCGAAGTGGTCGCGGAAACCATCCCTCCGCCCACGGTCTCCAACGAAAAGCTTGCGTCGTCACGCGAGGAGGACGAGGACGACGATCTGCACGAGCCCATGACGCACCGAGGCAGCCTACTGCCATCCGCTCGAGAGCGTCGCACGTCGTCCATTACGCACAGTACGTCCTACCCGTTCATGGCTGTTTGGCTTCTTCTCCTCGTGTCTGGAACTGTGCTGCAAACTGTACAATCTTACTGGTGGACAAGAGTGTGTGTGCCCTAATGGATTACTGGACTACGGAACAACTGGACTAATGGACTAACCTGATTGCTTCCCCCCCCCTCCTTCATGGTTAGACCGCCATCGCCGACTTACCCGTCGGCAATCCGGCCACCTGCAGCCCGGGTCCGCGCGCAAGCGGCCGTCCAGCACCCCCGCTCCACCCCACGTCCCCATGACCAAGGACAAGCTCAGGTCACGCTGGCGCGAGGTCTTTGTCCGGATCGTGCAGCTGCGGCGTCTGCAGAGCATCCACGGCGAGTCCAGCGCGAGCCGACCGTCCTTCTTCCGCCGAGCCAACCACGTGTCAATGGGCGCTCGCGTTCGGCGGCTGGAGGACACGGCGCTGGACCTGGAAGAGACTGTGGACCAACTTGAGCGCAACCAGCGAGAGACCGAGGAGGAGACTCGCGCCCGCGCCGGTGCGCTGGACGACGAGGTGCAGCGCATCGCGAGCAAGGTGGGCGCGTGGGAGACGGAGCTGAGGCGCCTGCGCGGGTCTATCCGGCGCGAGAGCACCCAGAATGGCGGTGGAGGCAGTGTGCAAACGGCTCAGCTCTCGGCGCAGCTGCAGGTGCTGGTGGGGGAGCTGCAGGACCAGAAGGACCGTCATCTGGAATTCGCCGCCTCGCTCACCCGGCTCAGCGAGGGCGAGCTGCCGGCGATGGTGGCAAAGGCCGAGACCGCGGTGGAAAGCGTACGCCACGAGCTCGAGACCCGGGCTCGAGAGCTGGCCAAGGAGCTGGTCAAGGTGCGGGACAAGGGCGTGGCGGCGCAGCGCGCCAGCGAGGACGCGCTAACGCAGCGGCTCACGCTGGCCATCGATCCGCTCTACCGCGACCTGCTCGTGCTCAGCAGTGCGCTGCTGCAGTCGGTCGAGCTGGCCAAGCGCAGGGCCTTGGCCTCAGTCGCGACGACGTCTCCCACTGGCGACTCGAGCCTGGGCAAGCCACGCAATGCCGGAGCGGTGTCGTCGTCGCCCTTTGAAGTCTGCGTGGACCTGGTGACCACGAGTATCGCCACGTTCCAGAGCCACACGCGACCACTGCTGGCCAGCGCCGAAGTGGCCTCGACGCTGGCACTACTGCTGGACAAGCTGGCGGGCTTTACCCTCGACCTGGACCGCCTTCAAGAACAGGTTCAAAAGCTGCAGGCGCACAGCAACAGCGTCAGCGCGCAGACGCTCGAGGCCATGCAGACCCAGACCCAGGCGCAGTCCCAGGCCCAGGCCCAGGCCCAGTCCCCATCGCAAGCCGCAGCGACCACCACCACGGCGGGTATCGAGGACCACCTCACACTGCTCTGTGCCACCCAACTGCGTACGTTTGAAGGCGTGCTGTCAGCGCTCACACACTCCTCCTCCTCCTCCTCCCCCAGCGTCGACCCTGGTACCCACGACGCCACCGAGACTCTGGTGCGCCAGATCAAGGACTTTGTGATCCAGCTGCGTGCCGTGCTGGTCCTGCTCCTTCTTCATGCACAATTGCTCGAGCCTCAGCTGCGTCTTCACAGCATGCACCACAGTCAGCTAGCCATCAAGGAGACGCTGGCGAGCCACGGCGCCACGCTCGGACAGGTGGCCACGCTCGAGGCCGTGGTCAAGCTTATGGGGGGTCGCCTCGACTCGTTCGTGGAGCTCACCTTCTCGTTCGCCAAGGATGCCGACGTCAAGACCTCGATCCAGGACCTGCTCACGGCCAGCGACGATCTGCGTGAGAACGTGAACGACCAGGTGGAGCGC
This sequence comes from Pythium grandisporangium, assembly GCA_023336285.1. NCBI lineage: Eukaryota > Oomycota > Peronosporomycetes > Pythiales > Pythiaceae > Pythium > Pythium grandisporangium. The sequence goes on from JAADWT010000651.1 coordinate 15,756, forward strand.
GTTCTCGCGGACAGCAGCAAGCGTGAAGAACTCATGGACCGAGAGGTGGCGCAGCTGGCCGTGCGCGTCAACAAGAAGCTGGACAAGGACGAAATGCTCTGGACGCAGGAGGTGCTGGAGCGCCAGCTGCAGAGCGTGGCTAAGTCGGCGCTGGGTGAGGCCGACCTCGCGCATATCAAGCGCGCGCTGCGGGGCAAGATGGACAAGGATCTGTTCCAGGCGTTGTTGCAGCAGCAGCACGCCAAGCTGGCTGGTCTAGGCGGCACGGGGGGACTTGGAGGAGGAGGAGGCCAGCAGGTGGGGGAGGGCCAACCGCTGGTGGCCGCCAAGTGCATCTCCTGCAGCGGCGAGTTGCCGCCGTCCAAGCCGCAGATCAAGGCCGCAGTCAGGGAGGAAGTGCAGCTGGAAGTGGCACGAGCACTGGCGCGTCAGCAGCACCTCCACGCCACGCCGCCAGCCACTGCGCCACTGGCATCCACCTCCCACGCGGCTGCGTCGTCGTCTTTCAACGCGTCTAGCCATCGCAGCGTGGACAAGCACAAGAAGGAGCTGCTCCTCGCCAGTCTACAGCAGCAGCACAAGAGCACCAACAAGTGAGGGAGAGTGAGTGAGTGAGTGAGAGAGAGAGAAAGCCGTAATATTACTCGTCGCGTCTTGCCGGTTCTACAGTGTACAGTGGCCCACTACTTCCCTGACTCGCTCGGCTCTGCTGGAAAACCA
>JAADWT010000652.1:0-16474 GCA_023336285.1 Pythium grandisporangium
CCCTTCAACCCTCCCTTCCAATACACAGTCTTCTCGTCTTCACCGTTCGCGAATGCCGCTTGGAACCCGGCCGAAGAGGATTTCTTAACCGGCTGATGTGGGACATGGCTTCCTCGTGGTCCCAGCTCCGCGTCGTCCATGATTCACCGCGCGCAGCCATCAGGGTGCGCGACAGACACAAGCAGACCGACCAAAACACAGATCCACCCGTTCACAAGCGCACCACACGCACATTTGCTGTCCCCACCACACACTCACACGCATACACACACATACACACACAAACACACGCCGATATTTCCACAGCCCATTTAACACGATGCGTCATTGCTCCTCAACGGCTCGAATGGTGACGGTGTCTGCGATATTGGCCACAGTTCTGGTCATGCTGGCGATGCAGCCATGCGTCGGTGCTGATGGCCCCACGGACGGCTGCTGCGCGACCTGCATCGGCAAACCCACCGCGGGTGGGTACACATATGACCCCGTGATCTACGAGCAATGCTCGAGCGTGGGCGGCGGCATCTGCTGCTTTAACTGCGGCGTGGAGGAATTAGGCCAGCCCACGGTAGAAAACGCCAAGTACGTGGACGGAATCACGCCGCAGGTGCCCGTGGGCGCGTGGATTCAGTTCTCATGGGCCAACGTCGTGCGCGTCACGTACGAGACGTACCAGTCCACGCAGATCAAGACCTCCACCGTGCGCAACAACAGCCAGTCAGCCACGGCCAAGGACGACGTCTTCTTCATTTGCGCCAAGCAGGCCGGCCGCGTGGTCGTGCGTGGCTGGGGCGAAGATCCATGCTTGACCACCAGTATTGAGTTCACGATCAATATCACCACGGCCGATGGCAGTGCCGCCAGCCAGGAAACCTGCGCCGAGAGCGGGCCCACAGCACCGCCCTCAACTACTAAACGGGACAGTACGTCCGTGGAACAGAACGACAAGGACGACACGGAGGCATCGTCACCAGCCATTGAATGCAACCAGCAGCGCGCGTCGATCACCAAAGTGGATGGTACGTGGAGGATGGGGGAGGGGTGCTGGCTGCCCCGAGCCATGAGGAGGTGGTTGGTTATCGTCGTTCAAATGCGCTGTGAGTGCTGTCTTGGTATTAATACTGGGGTTGTTCTTTATGCACAGGCGAGGATACTTGTGTGTGTGCGGCGGAATGGACGGGACCGCCCGATTGCTCCGGGTATCCGTGGTGGAAGATCGCCGCCACAATTGGCGGTGCTGTGGCCGCACTGGTGCGTACACAGTCGATCATATTGTGTGTGTATGTACGTGTATCAATGGCGGACGAGAAAGACTCACCAGGTGCACGGCTGTGTGTATTGTGTGTACGCGTATTGCACAGTTATCGATTGCGGTGTCGGCAAGAGCGTTTCTGAGTGCACGCAAAGCCAAGAAGGAAGCAGCAGCGGCCGCGGCCAAGGGCAGTGACGAGCCGAGCCTTCGAGACCACTCAATCACGCTCATCGGGTGCGCCACCACGTCCAAACACCCGTACGCGCAACCATCCCCACAGCCGCGCACACCCGTGCAGCCACCGCACCGGCAGGAATACACACTCTGAGTGTGGGCTAAAATTTTGTTATTGTGTGTGCGCATGCCGGAAGGCTTGCTGACTGTTGACTGTAAATTACTATCCGGACCTATGGACCTATCCACACAAAAAAAAAATATCCAATCCATCTAATACGTTGCCCATCTGCTTGCCTCGTCACTTGTTTTCTTCTTCTTTGGGTCGTTTCGAAATGTGGTCCACGCCAGTACAGTACACCAGAAAACTCAGTACAAGCAGATGCAACCAACCTCCAAGCACCGCGTTAGGCACTTTTAGGCATCACATCTAATTTAACGATCCATCGTCCGCCAAGATGCCGCCAGCACGCGCGCATGCGTCCAGGGTATGGCTGCGCTATCGACTGCTCGCTACTGCATTGGCCGCTGTATTGACCGTGGCGCTGGTCGCGGCGGAAGAGCAATGCTGCGACGTGTGCCTGGCGCAGCGCGATCCGACTAACACGGTGATCACGTACGACCCCGTGGTCCACGATGAATGCAGCGCCGCCGTGGGCATCTGTTGCTACGGGTGCACGGTCAATCGCGCGAGTCCGGATTACCAGAGCGGCGTGCGCTTCAATGCGGATGGCGAGCCGGAAGCAATTGCCGGACAGCGCGTGCGCGTCAAGTTTGCGGGCGGTGTCACGCGGCTCACGTTCAATCCACTGGTGGCAAAGCAGCCACGCACGAGTTTTGTGGCCAACAACAGTCAAGAGGCCGACCACGTGGCCACATCGGGAGAGGGCGTGTTTGAGTTCTGTGTGGACCGCGCCGGACAGATCTGGTTCCGTGGCTGGGGTGCCGACTCGTGCCGCGAAACGACGCGCGAGTTCATGGTCTCGGTGGTCGCGAGTGAGGACCCGACCATGAGTTGTGAGAGCGGGACCGTCCACACGCCGTCCACACGCCCCCACCAGCCCGTGGACGACCTCGCTGGCACGACCAGTGACGATGTCAAGCACTGCAACCCCACGCGGGGCGTCGTGCGCAAGCGCGGCGATGGGTCCCAGTATTGCGAGTGCCTCCGCGACTGGGGCCATCCGCCTGCATGCGATTCCTCGTCATGGACCAAGATCGTTCTCACCGTCTTGGGCGCCGTCGCGGCAGCGGTACGTCTGGATTCCGTCGGTGATGTATTATGATATATTGTCCTGCTCTGGACCGTGCCGGATCGTGCCGGAAATTGCTGGCGAATGGGCGGATTTGGGACGGATTGCGTACTATAGTGTGTACCCAACTGTGTACTTGCTCGTTGCTGATTGTTGGTGTGGGCGTTGTATTGTCATAGTTGTCGATCGCGCTTTCCGTGCATGTGTACGTCAAGAGCAAGAAGGCCGAGAAGGAGGAAACGGCTGCCGCCGCCGCCGCCGCCGCCACCGCCGCCTTTGATGACGACGATGACGATGCGATGGCCAGTCCACGCGCCTCCCCCGCGGTGCGTCTGCCTGCCTCCCCTGCATCCAACGTCAACCGCTCGCATGTGCGGTCCTCCCGGTCGGCCATAGCCACCGCCACAGCGTCGACGTCCCCCGTCCGCATGGGCCGCGAAACAGCGCTGTAAACAAGGCCATCGCACAATCCTTTCATAAGATCCCGTCAGTAAAATTAATTTTTAATATCTCCCATCCAAGCCATGTTAGTATGTTGTGTGTGTGAGTGTGTGAAATGTAGACAGTATTACAGTGTTGTACACTGCATGGGAGTGGGTGTGTATTCTGTTAGGTCTGCGTCTCGAGACCACGCTCGGATTTTTCTGGGTTGCCTGCATTGTCGCAGCATCCCACGCAGATGGACACAAGACCACACACTTTGTGTGGATCCGCCGCACTCGTATCGCTCCAAGCCACGCACCGTTAGCGCATGTTGCAGTGCGCGCAATGTTGTTACACCGTGTGTGCGCAAGTCATCACCTAAAAAACCCCTAACAAATCAAAAATTCAGTCTGGTGGTGGGGTCCACACTACGGAAATCAGGGGGAGCCACCACTGCCACCTTGGCAGTGGTCCCCAATAGCCAATAGAGGGCACCGGTTCAGTGCTCCCCCCCCCCCACGGCGCAGCCATTCCGCCCATCCGTCCATCCGCCAATATGCCGCCGACGCGCGCGCTCGTCCCTTCCATGCTGGTGCTGGTGCTGCGCTGCTCCCTTCTTGCGCTGGCCGTGGCGCTGGCCGCGGCCGAGAACGAGTGCTGTGACGTGTGCATCGGCCACAGTGACCCGAACAATGCCGTGATCTCGTACGACCCGGTGATCCACGACCAATGCAGCCCGGCCAAGGGCATCTGCTGCTACGGCTGCGAGGTCAGCAACGTGAGTCCAGACTACGAGAGCGGCGTGACGTTCAACAAGGACGGTGACGCCGAGGCCGAGGCGGGCCGTCGCATCCGCATCAAGTTTGTGGACGGCATCACGCGGCTCACGTACAACACACTGGCCGAGAAGCAACTGCGCACGAGCTTTGTGACCAACAACAGCCAGCCGGCCGAGCGTGCCGGGGATGAAGAAGGCACGTTTGAGATCTGTGTGGGCCGCGCGGGCCGCATCCGGTTCCGCGGCTGGGGGGTGGACTCGTGCCAGCAGACCACCCCCGAGTACATGATCACGGTCGTGGCCAGCAAAGACCCCAGCGTGAGCTGCGACAGCGGCAACGTGCACGCGCCCAACACGAGTGGGAACCGCACGATCAATAACCTCAGCAGTGCGACCAGTAGCGACGTGGAGAACTGTAACCCGACGCGCGGGGCCGTGCGCAAGAACCCGGACGGCACGGAGTATTGCGAGTGCCTCAGCGAGTGGGGCAACCCGCCCGGCTGCGACTCGTCCTCGTGGTTCCGCACCACCGTGACCGTGCTGGGCGCCGTCGCGACTGTGGTGCGTTCAGTAGACGAGGGGGCAGGGAGGAGTGATGGGTGGGAAGACTCATCTTGTTGGTTGTTGGTGTTGTTGGTGTTGGTTGGTGTTGGTGTTGTAGATGTCAATTGTGTTTTCCGTGCGCGCATACATCAAGAGCAAGAAAGAGAATGCGGACACGGAGAGTTAAAAAGTGAGTGCGTGGTGTCCCCTCATAGGGCCACAGGGCCACATCGCCACAAACCCCACCTCAGTGTCCATATCCACCTCCCCCTTCACCTCATCGTCCACCGTCCGCCGTCCACCGTCCACCGTCCACACCGTCCACGTTGGCTCCCGAGGCGGTGCTGTAATCAAGTCGACCATCGCCAATGAAATCCAACAAAACTTGCTATTACATACTACAGTATAATATTCACTCCATCACCAACACGTGTGGACTAGGTTTCTACCGAATGGAGCCAGCCAGCCACAGCTACTAGTCTTAGCAGCCCTCCCCGCCAGCCACCGTAAGGCACGTGGTGCGCTCGAGACACGCGAGCAGGGTCATCAGCAGCGCCCAGCCCACGAGGAACCCGGCAGCGGCCCACACAGCCAGGGCGGCGCGACGCTGCGAGCCACCGCGCTGGTAAAGTTCACGGAGCTGCTGCTTCTGATCGGGTAGGAACGGCAGCGCCACGAGTGTGGCCGCGTGCACGCCGAGCCACACGAGCAGCGCGTACAGTGCGAGCCAGCGCACGTGGGTCGTGTCGGCCTGCCAGTCGCTGTCAAACGTGTCCAGGTGCGTGCCAACACTCTGCGACACGGAGACGGCCAACGAAAGCGTGGCGTTGGCCAGTGACGTGAACAGCGCCAACGTTGTGGTCTCGAGCGCGCGTCCACAGGCCACCGCCTCAGCCACACTCAGTAACAGCACAAAGTAGACCACGGCCTCGAAAGCGGCCACACCCTGCTCCACCAGCAGCACGAGGACGGCGCTGCGGGCCACATTCCAGATCGGAAACACCGTCACCAGCGCGTACAGCACGAGTGAGAGCAGCACGGCGCCCGCCACCAACCGGCGCCTGCTTGTGGCCAGGTGACGCTCACGGATCAGCAGTGCCGTGGCCGCAAACACGAGCGAGGTGAGTGCCGAGGCCAACTGACTGGCCAACGGAGACGCATTGAGCCAGTACTCGTACATGACCTTGGTGGCCACGCTGGTGTAGAAGCCAGTGCAGAGCCGCACCAGCACGACCACCACTGCGAGCTGCCACATGATGCGGCGCTGCAGGATCGTCCACAGCGTCTCCAGCTGCGTGCGCACGCTGGTGCACACAAAGAGCGACGCCAGACTCGCATCTGCATGGCCCTGCTCGCTCTCTGCGTGGGCTTCTTCATCGTGCGCGCCGTCGCCGTGTGGCCGCGTGGCCTCATCGTCGCCGTCCACACTCGTGCGGGTCTGGCTGTGGACGGGGTGCAGCCCGAGGTCGTCGTCACGGTCATGGGCGCGGACCGGTCCGCCGTCCATGCTTTGCTTTAGACCGTCCTCGTGGACACTTGCTCGGTCCCGTCGCTGCGCGTTCGACCGCGCATTGTCCTCCAGGGAGCCCCAGGTCATACCCAGTGCGGTCAAGGACGCCAACAGCGCGAACGCCATCATGCCATTGATCGATGCAGCCCACGCGAACGAGCCGCCATAGCTGGCGTCGTTGCAGAGCAGTGCCACGAGGAACGTCATCCCGGCGTGGGCCGCGTACCGCGTCGCAAAAGCGGTCAGCAGCATCGCGCCACGCTCGTGGCTGCGCTCGCCCTGCATGTGTGCCATGACCAGTCCATCGCTGGCCGTGTCGGCCGCCACAAGACAGAGCGAGAGCAGGAAGAAGAGCGCCACGTACGGACCCTGTGCGTCTGGCGCCTCGCCACGGATGGCGCCCGTACTGGCGTCATAGTAGGGCGCCTCGGCGGGCAGCACGAGCGTGATCAAAGAGAGCAGCGCGCTCACCGACCAGGATAGGAGTAGCCATGGCCGACGATGCTGGCCACGCACGCTGATGCAGTCGCTGGCAAACGCGAGGATAAACTTGACGTTCCAGGGCAGCGTCAGCAGGGTCTCGGCCGCGGCGGCGCTTGACTCGCTGACGTTGAGGTGGATCTTGAGGAACGGGTACAGTAGCGCCTGCAGGAGTGCGTGCACGCCCCCGATGGCGGCGTAGTTGACCAGCAGGGCCAGTGTGGTCCTGCTGGTCACCAGGTCACGACAGCGCAGCGCCGAGAGCAAGTGCTGGATCACGGTGCGATCGTGGGACGAAGCCATCGAGATGCGCAGCTGCCGCGCACCGCTCTCGATCGAGAGTCGGTGGCGACGATCAAGCACGGCCGGTGGTGAGGTCATATTCGCGGGCTGGTACACGGTCGAGGTCTGACCGTCGCTCGTGGCCGGGGATACGGTCTCGAGCATGCTCATGTTGCTGGCGCCATGCGGGTCGCGCGGCGTCTCCATTGCGGACAAGGCCACACGCGATACGAGCGCTTACAGTGCCTACGCAGGCAGCCAATGTGGTGGCGCTGGGAGATGGATGCAGAGGACCGCGGACGCTTCTACTGTAGGATGAGCGATGAATCCAAGTCAATGCGTCGCTGGTGATGCGGCCGGGGGCCCAATGGAAATGGAGGTGAGAGGGGAATGACGACGGAGAGTCAGAAAAAATACCGGTATCAAAACGGTATTGCCCGACTTGTTTCAGCTTGTCGCTGATTGGCTATTCAGGTGTTCGAATTCGAAAATCTGCATCGACAAAAACGAAAAAAAACGTGATTGATCGGACGGAATGAAGGAGTCGCGACTGTTGTTGGCCAAGAGAAGGGAACGAACGACCCACACCTTCACGTTCGATTTATTTTGCTGTTTTTGTTTTGGTTAATCTCGCTTGTTTACACGCACTTCTAACTCTTAACGCTATCCACCGCCGTATTGATTGGCATCGGATCTCCAAGTAATGGGCCCACTTCCTGGTCGATCCATCCACGAGGGCGTTATTTCTTCAGCCTGCTCGAATACCAGCCAATGGATCGATCACACCGGTTTAAACGGTGTAGCGTGCCGCAGATCAACGCCGTCAAGACGTGCGCAACCGAGCACTCGCTCCGGTAGCTCCATGGCTGACTGGCCTTCAATCACAAACGCGAGATCGATCACGAGGTCCTTGGCATACCCAAGCAGCATCTTGACAATCCCGCTTGCGACGGCCGAGCTGCCGATATCGTAGTCAGCCTCAAGGTACTGCCGCCCCTGATAAAATTGGTGGTGCACTTTGGTGCCCAAGATCGCAGGCGTCGAGCCCACACCTTCACGGATCGCCCACGTGCCCTGCACGACGCGAGGAATCAGCTTCAAGCGCGACGTGCGGAATGAATCACTGGCGCCACGCATAAACTCATGGCAGAGGTCCGCAAATGCCGAGTTCTTCTTGAGTTCCTCGGGGAACTCGGGCGTGAAGTAGAGCACGACCGAGTACGACGGTGGCCCCGGTAGCATAAAGTTGATGATCAAGAGCAACGGGTGGTCCTCTTCCTCGGGGCCAAGGGTGGCGCTCTCAAACGAGGATAGACCGACATGTCGAATCATTTCCTGCGGGGACGTGAGCAATTGTACGCCCACGAGTCGGAACGCCTGTCGTGTGGACCGTGCCTTCGTCTGTGTCGACATGTACCGAGGCCCACGCACCAGGAAGCTCGTCGCCGATGGCTCGCTCCAAAACTTGGGTGGCAGCCCGTTCTTGAGCGAGAGATCCGTGCGAAACACGTCCAGCACGGGGTACCGCAGCTCGGAGCTGGCCATCGCGTCGTTGGGGTACGGGGCCACCGTGGAGCGTGCTCCATCCTTCAACTCTCCAGGTTCAGTGGCCGCGGTCGTTAGTGGATATGGGCGAGGTGTGCGGTCGGCATCGGGAGGTGCTGTCAGTGCGGTGATCATTTCCAGCATGTAGGCTCCGTATGCGTGCACGTACGACCAGGAACGCGCCACGGAGGAATCCAGCCAGCCCTTTGGGTTCATCTGGATCGTCAGCGTCACCCAGCACTCGTCCATGTGCTCGCCTGCATGCACACGAGGGGAGATGATAAAGCCACCACCAAGAACGGAGCCCTGTACACAGCCCTTGCGTGGTGTCCGCGCCTCATTGTGGGTCGTGGACTGGAAACAAATAAAATAGGAATCATCCTGCTCCTTGCGCCAGTAGCGCAGCAGGCAGAGCTCTCGCGCCGCTACATTGAACGGCCAGAGATACGTCGGAGCCAACCGCCAATACACGACATCACTGTGATCCTCCGTGTGCTCCTCCAATACCTTGGCCTCCTGGATCACGTGGTTGAGTCGGTAAAAGCTGCTATCCGTCGCCATGAGGCGCTCAAAGACCTGGCGAGGCGAGGCGCGCACCTTGAGTGTCGTGCGTAGCGCGGGCACCGAGAAACTGGCCGTGTGTCGAGCAGTCAGCGTGTGCTGTAGTGAGTGGTGCTCCACGTCGACTCGAAGCTGCGACGAAAACGCATACAGACGCCAGGATGTTTGCTGTGAAAACGTGGCCGAGTTCCGAAAGGTCTTGGCGATCGAACGTGGCACGGACCCAAAGGAACCGGCCCGCGGACGATGGCTGGTGGACGATGGATGAGACTCGGTTGTGGTGGCAGTCCTGGAGGAAGGTATCAGAGGCAAGGAGGAGATGGAAGAGGACGGTGACGCTACATGGCCCTGCTGGAACTCTCCATGTGGGTGCGGCAGTTGCAGCGGGTACTCCGGATCCTGGTCCATGTACCAGTTGAGGTACCGCTTCCATTGCTCCTCGGCCTGTGCGATGCATTCCACGATGCTGTTACGCCACCAATTCGCCGTCTCCAGGGATTCCGCCGCCAGGGCGATGGGGCCCTTATTCCGGTGCTGCACGATGATCGCACCAGCCGCGCCCGCGCTGGCCGCAGCCGCCGCGCTCATGCCCATGCCCATGCCAATGCCCACACCGGCAAGACCACCCGTGAGCACGACGGCGGTCGCCGCCGTGGCCGCGGCAGCGGCGGCAGCCGCTCGTCCACGGAACCGCTTCGAGCCGGAGCGTCGCGCCGAGGAGCTGGACCCGGAGCCATACCGCGCATCGCCCTCACTATAGTCCATCATCACCATGGAGCTGCTCTCGGGCGACAGCAGCGCGTCCATAGCGCCCGCCGGTGAGCTGTCCGTGGCCTGCGGCAGTGACAGCATGGCGGCATGGGCCGTGGTCGACGTCGTGGTCGTGGAAGTCGCGGTCGTTCCAGCCAACAGCGAGGCCGCGGCCATCGAGGTGGCGCTGGACGTGGCTGTCGAGGACGAGGATGAAGACGTCGGGGCGCCACCAGCTTCCTCGCCCGTTCCTTCTTCAGACCCATGCTCCACGTGGCGGATGCGGAACGTGAACAGCGGCTTGGTCTCGATCTTGCTGGGCGACTCACGGACCTCGTCCACGGTTGTGCCCGGGCCCAGTACGTACCAGCCGCGTGGCTCCTTCTCGCCCTTGCGCCGAAAGTAGCACAGCACGTGGGTGCCCTGCGGCGTGGCGCGGAGCATGAAGTAGCGGTCACGCCAGAGGTTTACGTGCTGCCCCTTCTTGCGCAGCCATCCTTCCATGCGGATCTCACCGGGAGCGGCTGGTCCATTCGTGGGCAGCTGGAACACGGCGCCCGCCGTGGCAATCGTGATGGGCGCGGACGGGGAGGAGGCGGAGGAGGAGGAGGAGGTTGCACCATTGATGGAGGACGCAGCGTGGGAAGAGGAGGACGTGGTGGTCACGGGTGCGGTCATGGGCGGTGGTCCGCGTGGCAGCGTGGCGGGGGAGCCGCTGACGGCCATCTCCATGCGCACGAGGCGGTCGCGCTCCTTGCAGACCTCCTCCACAAACTGCAGCAGCGCCGGCTTGAGCGTCTCCTTCACGAGCGACTCGTCGGCCACGGGCACGGATGCCTGTGCGTGTGGGTTGTAGCGCCTTCTCCCACTCAGGCGGTCGGCATCGGCGTCGGCGGCTTCCTCTTCCTGGACCACGCGCTGCGCGTGGCGCCGCCGCTCGTCCAGCGCCGAGAGTAGATGCGCGTCAAACTGGTGGCAGCGGTCCTGGAAGGCGGCGTCACGCGCCGGTGGCGCCAGCTGCGGCGCCGACGCATACACACTGAGGCGCAGCTTGTGCAGCGCCTTGTCCACCACCTTGCGCCCGTTCTGGCGACTCGCGTACGAGGCCGTGATGTAGTCTGTGCAGATGATGTCCAGCAGCATGTTGAGCCGGTCTCCGTCCAGGAGCAGGTCCGGAAGCCCCGCCTGCGGCTGCGCGGACGGTAGCGACGGGTGCAGCGGCGGCAGGAGCGACGGTGGCACGCCCATGCCCATGGCGGCGGCCGTGGACGTGGCCGTGGACGTGGACGTGGCGCCATTGCCGCCATGCCCCGACGCGCCCATGACGGCGGAACTCATTCGCGTGGGAATGCGGTCTTACTTGGAGTTTGTATACCCAGTTCAAGTTACGTGGGCTGTCGGTGGAGTACACCAGCAGTGTGTGTACCTGGGACCTCCAACACCCACACAAACACAAACAATGAAATTGGGCGGATTGCGCCTGTTTGGCTGAAGGTGAAGAAGAAAGCCAACGTAACCTGTGTACCCCTCCCCGCGGGTCTCGGAGTGGACAACCCGCTGGGTTTGAGTTGAATACGAAGAGCAAGTGTAAACACGTTTGGGCAGATGGGTTTGGGCCGCGATGGGGCGTGTCACTTTTTTTTCTTCTGATGAGATGATGATGCCAAATCGACATCATCGATAAATTGACATCGACACTATCGATAGAAATTTAACGACCCCTCACTTGACCATCCATCCGTCCACGGAAGGTGAATTAGAGTGTATTGACCCCGCAGTCTGTGAGCTCAGAGGTGGCGTGGGCGATTGTGACGTCAAGCATGATGGTGGGCCCTATTAAAATAGGAACCTTCTGGACATCCCACAAGTGGGTGGATGGGCCAGGTGGATGCAAGGTGTTGGGGTTGGTTGTAGTGACCTCCTTCCTGCCCATGCGCATTTGAGTCAGCCTGTGCGGCACGGACGCGTGCTCGATCACGGGGGCTACCTCCACCATGATGATGGTGATGATGACGATGATAGCAGTCTCGTTGTCGTCGCCGTCGTTTCTCTGAAGCTGAAGCTGAAGCGAAGTAAGGGAACACTCGAGTCGAAGCAGTAGCAACAGGCTCATACCAGCGTTGGCTACCGCAACTACTGCATCACCACAGCCAAAAACAAATTTATATATATCACTAACTTTTCCCCCATGCACATCGGCACCCATACCAACTGACGCTTTCATGTCAACCCGATACATCCTATTACACCAGGGCATGAAGAGATGGCGATCAGTGCACGATTAATCTCTCATGGTCGACTCGCTACGTCTACAGTTATTAATAGGCAAGGACGTCCATTTCCTGATGTACATCAAACAGCTTCTTTGATGCACACCCGCTGTTGAAGCAAGAAAGTTGCTAAGAAAGTCGCTAAAGGTGCGGGTCTGAAGTGGATTCCACTTCAAGCCTCAAGATTTATGTGCAAACTGTAGTTACCCTTCCACTGTGGAAGGGTAATTACCGTATACACATAAATCGCGTGGACCACGCTATTGTAATAATCAGGTCACAAATGGCTACACCATCACGTTGGAGCATAAAGAACGACCTCCACCACCGAGAAAATGCAGACGCAAGACAGCCACGATGTCCCTTCCCCTGGCCACTGAAAGCCTGTGCCAACACCCTGTGAGGTTGCTCATGGCGAGGCGACGCCCCCATGAACACTGCGCAAGTCGAGCAGTTGGGCAGCGCGTGGAGGCGTCGTTAGGATTGCAACACGCGGCCTCAGCGTCACGAAATAAAGCAAGCTCGCCTCTCGGTTTGGCCTCACACCTGATCACGTGGCTAGGGACTACGATCGTGAGGAAGCGCGCATCGTCGTCATCCTCATGGACACGGGCAGCCACCCATCGGCAGTCGCGCGGACGCCACAGCTTCGAGGCGTAAAGCGCCGCGGGGCCTTTCCGTTTGTCCGCAAGGTGAAGAAGCTCTTTGGTCTGGATCGCCGAGGAGGAGGTGGTGGTCGTCAGTCGCAGAGGCTCCACGCAGAGGAGTTGTTCCCCACCAAGGCCACGATACGGGGCACGTCTACGGCTACCGTCTCGGAGAGAATAAGTGATTCGAAGCAAGTCCAGACGCGACAAGCTGGCCAGCTGCCCGGCGACGATCCTGGAGCTGCTGCCGGTAGAGCAACGGCGATGAGATTCCCCATACGATTGGAGCTGCGTGGGCACATGGACAGCGGTGATGCCGGCCAGGCTGATGCCCCCGTGCTTCCGGTGAGTGTTGTGCGGTACGGCCGCGCGCGGTCCTTCGCGGACGAGAATGAGATGGAAAGCGTGACATCTTCGCCAAGGGCGATGGCCGCAATGGGACACGAACTACGCGCCGCGAATCGAGGGGACCACGGTTTATGGAATGAACGGCATGGATTGAACGAGTCGGATGGCTTTATGGGCAGTGGTGGATCCGAGGGCGATGATGAGACGTCCAGTGTGGGTACGAGCTTTTCCGTTCGAACGACCACTAGCAGTGAGATGATGAGAGCACGTCGACCGCCACATCTCATGGATGTAGGTCGTGCGAGGTGCTCGTTTCGGTACCGATGGCGTCGAGGTGATAGGAGCGAGCATCCACAAACCGATGTGGTGGTGTGCTCGCCCATCCATGCTCGAGCAGTGGCGCATCCAGTTGTGGAGAATGACGGTGATGATGATGATAGCAATGATGATGGTGGTCACAAGCACGGTGATACTGGTACGCAGGAGCAGGATTCTTGCGACGAGGAAGAAATGGAAGAGGAAGATCATAGCACGGGTGGGGGCCACGCAATGGCGGTACTCATCAGTCAAGATGGCGCCGACCGTGAAGAGAAACACATGTGTGGAGAACTTGACCATTTCACAGCGCAGGTTACCGATTATCCGGTGCCCGTCGGCGTTCATGACACTTCCAGCTTGGCCAGCGTATACAGTGGCGTTGCGCAGCTTGATGTTACTGCTGAACCAACGGGTGGGAAAGCTCACCTCAGTGAACAGGGAATACCTGACGAAGTATCGGCATCAGCAACAAGTGGTGAGAATTCGCAGTCACTCTGTGGAACCGACGATCATGCAAGCCAAGGGTTTGTGGAGGAGCTTGTTGCGCTTGCAGTGGCCCCTGTTTGTGAAGGCATTCTACCATTATCTCTCCCACCTATTTCGGAAGGCGAGGAGCCGCTAAGTGGGGAGTTCGGGATGGGTTCTGATAATTCGATCAGTACGGACCAACACATATTCCACGACCACCTTCAAACCAATGCTGATGAAGCACAGAATGTAGCATCAGCAACTGAAATTACGACGCCCGACGAAGTTTGTGCTGAGCTGAAAGGGGAATCGGATGGAAAGAGCGGCGGGGATACCCCAAAAGTAAACAATTTGTCTGTCGAACCGGTGGTGAACCTCGTTACTACTGACTATGAAGCGATGGTGATAGCTGACGCCCCGGAGGTTGAAAGAGCGGATAGACCAGATGCCGGAATCAAGTCACTCGCTGAACCGGAGCGGATTGAATTTGTTGTGGTTCGTAGCCCAACTGATGAAATGGGTACAGAGATCGCTCATGTAGTGCCTACGGCTGGCAACAATAATCGAGTCTTCTATCGACGCCTGTTGAATGTGGCGGCTCTTTCCTGTCTGGCGATCGTATTTTGCAGTTTGTGGCACGAGTATCAATTCACTCTCGTTCGTGGTGAGATGAAGAAACAACCTCAAGCTGGTGAAAATCTCGGAGGACGCGTTGCATCATTGGTAACACCGTATTTCTGGTCAAAGGTATCTGCCAAGCTGTCACCATGCGCGACAAATGAGGCAGTTTGGAAGGATCATGGTGGGAACAATGATAGTACTGCTAGGAACAACGCGCTCGAGATCGTCCTTTTGATGCAGACGGCAGAAGAACGTGCTGCTGCTGAATGTGCGATGGCGAAGGTCGAGCTGGAGGTTACTGGATGGACTAATGAAGGCGGCCTCAATGAAACTGAGTGGATGCTCAAAGACTTGGCTCGCACTTGCAACAATTAACCATTGGCATTCCTCACGATCACGAATATAGTGGAGAATTGTATGAAATCCTTTAGCAGCGCGAGCGTTTTGTCGCAGCTGGGCGTTTGCTACGAAAGTCGGATTCATCTTGCTTTGAGCGGAACGTTGTGATACTTGGCATCGTGTCATTGACGCATTGTAATGCAGTGCCAAATATTGCTACATTATGGCACTATGATCATGTTCGCTGTGGTATCGCTGCGATGAGAGCTAGCAGAAAACAGCAGCTCGGTTGTAGTTCTGGATCGTGCAGTGCACCCACATACCTCAAGTAATATGTAAATAAAAATGTCGCGATGACTTTGGAAGGCATTAATACGAGTGGTTCGGATCCAGCAAAATCCGATGCGCTCCATGTATCAAAGCAACATCGCATGTATCAAGTTTCACTGCCTTGGCCCACCATTCCGCATCTGTGGCCTTCTCTTGCATGTATTGTAAAATACAAGTCCCCCTGAAGCATCAACTTGTGTCTGTTGCTAGTATCTCTCTCCCTCAGTAAAGACGAATCTTCAGCCTGCACTGACCCTCTCATTCGTTACGAGCACCCTCATAACAACTTGGACCAACAATACATACCCAACTTGTCATGATGACCCGAGCTTTACGAACACTTGGCCCATTCTCTTCCTCTCTTTCTCGTCTGCTCATTTTCCTCGACTCGGTGGTGCACGCCCTCGTACGTAGTTACTTGTCCTTCATCTCGAAGAGCTGATATTCCACCTGGAAGAGAGCCGTGAGGAGCAATGCTCGGTCCTCCGCCGTCGATCCGGGAGGGAACTCGAGCAAATAATTGTTGAAGCCCAACCCCATACGGCAGAATGCGCCCAGACAATCGTTGCCACGCCCATACGTCTTTTGCAGGTGTGCCACCACCTCGCCATTGGTGTCCAGGATGTCGAACACGGCATCATTCCGGAGGCATGTGCCTCCAAAGCAGTTGTTCACGCGCCCGCAGCACGCCACGTTCGTGCGAAGCGTGTATTTGGTCTCGTACTCGCCATCGGGCAACGCACGGTCAATATCCGTGTAGGTCGTGGCCAGACAGCACGCCGATGCGCAGCGCGAAAAGTAGGGGGAGAAGTTTTCCCTCACGCGCCCCAGGTGCTTGGATTGTCCATTCTCCTTACTGTCCAGCATCATGCGTAGAGGACAACAGCATAGACCACCGCACTGGAAGGGGCGGTCGATGACGTAGACGTCATTCGTTTCGCCGACCACGGCGAGGTGCATCTTGAGTGGGCGCAAGTTCTTGCACCCACAACACGTGAAGCACGCCCGCACGCAGCAATCGGACTCTTCGACAGCCATCATGTACCCTTCGAGGCCCTTTAAGTCTTCTGCAGAGGGTTCCCAACCTTTTGAATCTTTGGGCTCGCTCTTGACCGCTTTGTCGGCCGGCAAAAGGTTCACGTGGTACTTATTGGACGCTTCAAAGGGCAGTCCGAGTGACTGCGCAATGGCCTCGCCCGCCTGGGTCTTCTGGCGCACCACGACACCGCTCACTTGGGTCAGTGTTTGCGGCACGGACGCGTACTTGATCACGCCATCTGTCTTTGACATGATGGTCCTGTTCTCTCTCTCTCTATCGCCCTCGTTGGGGCTAGCGGGTGTGCCTTGAAACGGATGAGAAAAGAGGGAGCTCGATGGCAAATTGCCAAGTGAGCGACGCGTAAGCTCGGATTGCAGAGGCTCCCAGTCACAGTCTCCTCCTGTCTGGGTAAGTTGCCTCCCCATTGCTTCTGCTGTCAAGGCGTTGACCATTGTATGGGCACCAAAGGGGAGTTCGTTCGATCACACTACTCTGTTTTTGGTTGTCACGTCCTCAGAACACAAAATGTGACCTTGAAATAAA
>JAADWT010000653.1:0-16460 GCA_023336285.1 Pythium grandisporangium
ACGAGGTGTTTGATCTCGAGGGGGAGGTGAGACCCACACTCAGGCGGTCACGGACGGGTACACTTGGATGCGGTGGTGGGGTTCACCGAGTGTGGGTTGTGCCAAGATGAAAGGAAGGAGACGGGCGAATCCGCCCGAGTGGATCCTCGTCGAACACAAACCTCGTGTGCTGGATGTGGAGTGCACAGGAATACACAAATACGTACACCGTATGATTAGAGAGTGAAATAGAGAGCGAGACAGATACACACCAGTTCAGAAAACCAGAGCGGCCAGAGAGCAACAGGGGCTTGTCGGAAGTGCCGAATGCAATTCCCTGCGCGGCGACGGGTCTACGTGCACGTACTCGGAGGGGGCACGGACACTCGGATAGATGCGGGTGCGTGCGCTACGGCGTTCGCGGAAGGGCCAACGCACGGTGGAGTGTGGTGCGGGCAAGAAGCGATCCCACGCTTGAAATGCCGTGGGTGGCGAGGATCCGTGATTGCCCTACTGCTGTGTGTTTCACGTTGGCTCACTCACCCTTTCGAGCCCGTACACAGTTTTTGTATGTACCTGGCGTACGCCAAAGTGGAGGACGAGGAGGAAGCTGGAGGGGGGAGGTGAAGGTGGAGCCGGGTGGCCAAGGAGTGGGTGCCAATTTTGCTAGGTACGAATAATACAGTACCCGAAACAACACAGAGGGTGGCTGCCTCGCAAAAATTGACCTACGGTAGGGAACGTGCTAAAATAACAGGACCCTTCGTCATGAATGTCGAAAAGTTGTGCGCGATTTATTAATACTGCAGCATAATACCTAAAAGAGCATTCCCCAGTCTGGGGAATGCTCAGCGTGTGGGGGGAATCCCCACACATGCACACAATACTTATTAGACCCACACCCACGCACTCTATATCTAGAGGCGCCTGTCGTGCTTCATTTACCATAGTGGCCAGCATTGTTGCTGCCCCATACATAAGATCACGCCTAAAACGAACCATATTTCTTCCACCAAAAACGTGCACCCACTCACTCGAAGCCAAACAGTAAATGGCAATAAAACGCACACTCAAACACTCGCCCATCCATCATTCACCACAAGCGCCACGACCCCGAATAGGCGGGCAGCGCCATGCCGCCGCCTCCTTCCATGCCCATGCCCATGCCCACGCCCACGGCCGCGGTCCACGACGATGAGGCCTACCGCCGCCTAGCGACGCCCACCACAACCGCGCGTGGGTCGCCTCCACCCAGCGGCGCTGAGCCCGTCCGCCCAGCGCTCGTGCGCCGCCGCACGGTCATGTTCGCCGCGCCGCCGTCCTCCATCTCTGCGTCGGCCACCGCGCTGCCCACACCGCTCACGAGCGTGGACGAGGAGCGCGAGCTACCCACAGAGGCACTCACGCTCTCGTCCCCCCACTCCTCCTCGTCGTCATCGTCGTCCTCCCCGCCACTCATCTCGTCGCGCCAGCGCCGTGCCTCGTCGTCCTCCTCCAGTGCGCACTCGACCGACCTCTTGTCCGACCCACAGCGCTGGTTCGCGCGCATGGACCCGCATCGAGACCTGCACCGCCTCACGAACCGCTTCCGTGACGCGCGCATGGAGGAGTCGTACCAGCTCTACTCGTCCATGACCGACTTCCCCGTGGCGCGCCGTATCCTGCTCTTCCTCGTGGCTGGTCAGCTGGTGGCCTACATCTTCTTCCTCACACTGCAGCATGCCTGTCTGGGTGGCGACGAGTTTGCCAACACACGCACGTTTGCGCAGACCATGGACGCCAACACCACGGCATCAGGCAATGCGACGATTCTCCAGACGGCCCCCACGACCTCGTGTCACAAGTACAACCTGCCCACCAAGGCGGATCGTGACTTTCTATTCCTACTCTGGGGCTTTGCACCACTGGCACTTCTCTACGGATTGTTCCCACTGCAATACCTCGAGGCGACCATGCGGCTGCGCATCGCTGTGTACTACATTCGTCGCCGCTGGAAACTCATGGCCATGGTGATCGTATTGCTCTGGGCCATTGGGCTCGATCTCTACCTGCACCAGTTGCTGTTTGCCGTGCGTACTGCCCGTCAGAAGGCGCTCAACGGCGAGGAGCTGTCCTGCGCCAAGGACAACCACGTGCCGCAGTCGTGGTCGGCGCAAAGCGGGTGGTGGGAACGGTACCCGTGGCGTGCCTCCATGAGCGTCAAGTCGTGGCTGTTCCTGTATCAGTCACGCGTGGTGGCTACACTCATCATGGGTCTGCTGGCCGTGGTGGCCACGGTCGCGGGCATCGTGTCGGTGGCCGTCAAGCTCGACTTTCGCCACGTGCTGTTCAACTCGCTCGCACTTTGGGGCTCCACGCTGGCCATCCTCATGAAAGGTCCGTCCTTCTCACTCAACTCACGCAGTGCGCATACGACGGGCAACTCGGCCATTCTGCTTTTCTCCGTGCTGTTCCCCACGTCACTCACACTGCTGGCGACATACTCGGAGGAGCGGGCCGCACGCATGGCCTATGCCTCAAAAGTACGCGCGGAACGCATCAATACGACGCTCAAGCTCGACCTCTCCATCAAGCGCATGGGGCTGGAGCACCGCAACGTGCCCAAGGACGAGCGTGCGCTGCTGGAGGAGGAGCTCCTGCGCGCCAGTGATACGGGTGTGCTGCGCCACGTGCAGATCCCGTTTGGTGAGCTCGTACTGCAGGACGTGGTGGCCAAGAGCGCGTCGGCCGATGTATTATTGGCCGATTACCACGGCACACAGGTCGTACTCAAGCGGTTACCACTCAGTGAATGCACGGCCGAGGGATTACGTTCCTTCAAGGACCGTGTCGAGATGCTGGCCTTCCTGCGGCACCCTAACATTGTGCTCTTTCTGGGCGCCACGTACGACAACCTGGCCAACGTGGGGCTCGTGCTCGAGTACCTGGAGCGTGGGGATGTGTTTACATTACTCCGGAGCAGTATGGCCTTGAGTTGGAGTGATCCCCTGCTCAAGATTGCCACGGATGTCGCGCTTGGCGTCTCGTATTTGCATAATTGTGACCCGCCGCTGGTGCACCGCGACCTCAAGTCGTCGAATCTGCTGTGCACCACGACGTATTCCTGCAAGATCTCGGATTTCGGTGAGTCCAAGCGCCAGCATGCCGCTGGCGCCCTCCTGTCCACGCTGGTGGGTACGCCCTATTGGTTGGCACCGGAGATTTTGCGTGAGGAACGCTACGACGTGCAGGTGGACTGCTACAGCTTTGGTATCGTGCTGATCGAGCTGGAGACGCGCAAGGACCCGTACGATGAGCTGGCGCAGGCGCAGAGCACGATCGATATCATGGTGCGCGTCGCCAACAAGGGCCTGCGCCCCGTGATCCCTGCTAGCTGCCCTCCGCGGCGACGACAGCTGATCGAGCGCTGCCTGGACGCTGACCCACGCCAGCGCCCACGCATGACGGAGATCGTGGCGGCGCTGCAGGGCGACGTGCGCCAGGAACTCATGGAGCAGACCTCGTTCGAGCCCACCAATGACCGCCGTCGCGTCATGCTCATGCAGCGCCACCAGATGCTCAACCGCCGTGGCGTGCAGGACCTGCTCACACAGGGCGAGGACGAGCACGAAACCATGGGCGATGGCCACGGTGATGGTGAAATGGACAGTGGACGAGCGCAGGCTAGCGAGGGCAGCAGTGACCTGCGTGGCATCCCCAATCGGCTGCAGCGATGATGATCAATTAATACGGGAGAGCGAAGGGAAGACGTGTTAAAAGATGAGCAGAAACGGAACGGCAGTCAACCGTGGATAGCAGGCAGAGTGGCTTCACAGCACGTCCTGTCGCTTGGGCGTCAACGTCTTTCGTGGTTGAGTGGCTGGCATTTGCGTGAAATCCTTCGAAGTACAAGTGCACCCGGAGGTAGGGTATGAATGCACAAGTCTATAATAATCACAGGGGTTTATGTGCATGTTGCTGTAGTAAATTTAATAGGGTGTGTTTACATGGGTCTAAATAAAGTAGATATCTACTTCGATTTCTGTGTGTATGTCGAGGTAGGGGGGGGGGCACTTCACGATTCTTCTGAATCAGATGCGAGCGCAGCGGTGATCTCACGGTCCTCCTCATCTTGACCTTCCTCATATCCCGCATGCACACTGCCGTTCTCCCAGTCAGCAATGCTATCGCTGGCCCGCGGGCCCACCGCGGTCGCCACCACAGAGGCAAACGGCCACTCGTCCCGCCATTTCTTGGGCTTGACAAACCGCACGCGGCCGACATCCACGCCGCATTGCGTCAAAAACGAGCAGAGCGCCGTGACATGCGCCAGCGATGGCTTAAAGTGGCCGCTGTGTGGCTCCACAGCGATCAGAGCACCATCGCGCACCACGAGCTTGCCCGCGGCCGCGATGGGTGCGCCGGCCAAGAAGCTCGAGTGATGGAAGCGTCCCTTTTGCTTGCGACCCACAAACAATCGCGGCGACCGATAATCCAGCACAAAGATCCACTTCGTGGCGCGGTCCGTGTGGACCCATTTACCCGACGCCGTGAATCGCAACCTCGGTGGCGTGGTGCCGTCCTCGCTAGCGATAAACACGGCCTCGTACGGCTGGCGTGTGGCATCCGTGGGGCAATACTCGACCCGTGTGTCGGTGAGTGCGCGGCGATTACACCCCGGTAGTTCCAGCGCACTGCCCGCACCGTGGTCCAGCCAGTGGAAGAAGGATCGATCCAGTGACGCCGCTGAGACGCTGGCATCATGCATCCAGGCGGCGTGGAACGCGCGCAGGTAGAATCCATAGCGGTGGTGCTCATCCAGCGCCTCCATCCAAAAGTCGGGGTGCAGTAGGAGCGGCGAGCTGCTGTTCGTACGGCAGCTCCGAGTGCTGCTGCTGGTAGTAGTAGTCATGGTCATGGTCGTGGCTTTTGCAGTATCGGGATGGCGGCGACGGCGGTGGTGATGCGGCGAGCATGCTGGCTGGCCGATGAGCTGCAGCACCATGCGCCTCAAGTGGCACCACAGCGCAGCACCGCTTCGTGGCCGTGGGCTCATGCTATTGGTCCCAGTCCGTGCTGGAACCAGTTGCGTCTGCTTGTGAATCGGGAGCGGGAGCGGCATCACGAGGTTCCGTGCTGCCATGGCTGCTGTCGCTGTCGCTGCCGCTCTGGCGGCCGGGGGTGTGGTTGTGGGCGTGGGCAGTGGCAGCGCTAACATGACGGCGCTGGTCATACTGCTGTGGAGCAATCGATAGGGGGCTTTTGCAGAGGCGTTGCTGTAAATGACTCGAGATGATGATGACTCTGGGGCTTGCTGGAGGAAATGGAATGGTTATGCATGTAGCGTTAGACATTTACAGCGAGGAGAGAGCATTTCATGGAGAAGGCCGAAGGAGAAAAAGTTTGGATCGCTCCTTTTTTTTTCTTGGCGGATGTGTTTCTAACGGTTTTTGGTGCTGATGCGGCGTGGGTGCAGGTGGGACACTTGATGGATGAGCGAGATCAACTGGATTTAGAAGCGAAAAATCCAAAAAAGAACGGCATGACCTAGCGTTGAAAAAATGATCGTTTACACAGAAAACTCTGTTTCCGGAGACATGTCGCCTCTCCCTAGCGTCGCATTTTATGTCACTTAAATACCGGTATCCACGTCTCAGGTTTTAGGTTTACCACATGGAGGATCGCCACACAAACGTACGGTACCCCTACGCCTGGTGAAACAGACGACATACTGCAACACGATGTGTAATTGAAGGGTATGTAGTAATAAAGGACTATTGACACATGCGTCGGTTGTCCTGACTCAGGGCAACGTATTGAAGCCATTCGAAGCAATAATGAAATGATACAGGTTTTCACCAGATCGCGCCTTTACGATACAGAAAGCATCCTCGATAAGGATTAACCAGTATTTAATATACTGCATAAAAGCATTGTATACAATCACCACGAGGTAAGGATATATGTATGTATTGACACCTGTACCCAAATTAAACTGTAAAATTTATAAATTCCGTGGGTGTTATATCGATCTTAAGATATGTACCCATATCATCCCAATGATGACGCACATATGTAATCATCCGGATTACGGTAACGTGTGGCAACATGGGCGAATAAAATCCAAAGGCGGCATTGAGAAGTCGTGTCATGCGAATAGACGTCATGTCTTGCTGTAGAACGTGTGTGAGTCTTAGAGCATCAACAGCGTTGAGTTGCATCGCCGCTGGAGATGCTCCTCACACACATTATGGGTGCTGATCCAGTGCCCAACCAACTGAGTGACCGTGTTGGTTCCTTCGCAGGCAGAATTGATTGTGGCGTAGTACAATAACCATCCGCATCCGTGAGGACGCGTGACAACAAACCATCATATGTGTATCAAGGATGCATTACGTCGATAGATCTATAGCTAAATGAGTGTGTGTGCCACTGCGCCATGCAAATCTGCCTGCATGGTGTTGCTGTCGAACAGTACATGGATCAAACGTAGTCATGCTACACACCTGCTCCCAATAAGAGCACGAATTGAACTCACTGATGGATGGCTACACGATGGCAGCACCGTCATTCGTTCGAGTGGTCACGATTGCGACAGCGGCAGTACCCGTCGTCCGGCGGACCATCGTCCCTTTCGTGGAGTTTTTTTGTTTGTTTGGTCAGTCCTGGTGGAAGTTCACACGAAGCTTTGCCAGCACCTGGACCATATCCTTCTCTCCATGCCCGTTCACGTTAATGATCAAGACCCGGTTGACGTCCTTGATTTTGGCCAGCTTTAGTCCATGATAAATGGCGTGTGCACGTTCTAGGGCTGGGATGGATGCCCTCCAGACGTGAAATCAACTGGAACGCCTCCAGGGCCTGGTGGTCATTGACGCTAACGTACTTCGCCCGCTTGGGCTCCTTGACGAATGCGGGCTCGACCCCACACCGGCGTAACCGAGCATACCCGAGACTGAATGGGTTCTCGCGAGTTGGACAGCTGAATCCTGAAGGATATACGTCTTGGCGCCATGCAACATGCCCGCGCAACCAGTGGTGAGCGTGGCTGCGAGGCGATCGCTTTTAACCGCGTCTCCACTAGCTTCCACGTCATATTTGGCGTGGGTCGCCGAATACAATCGCGACCAAGGTGCTCCAGCTCCTCCTGTGTGGATGGCATGGAAAGGAAGGGAGGGTTCATTAATAAGCTTAGGACGCCACCTTGGAGGTCAAGCATCGACCGTCAAATCGACAACGGGAGAGGTGAACCGAGGAAACGTACCCGGAACATTGGATCTTGTGTCACTCGCACGTATTCCAGGGTCAGGTCGTGATGCGCCTGGACGAGCGTCTCAGCCACAATGCCGCCGTCAAACTTGCCAAAGTGTGGCTGCAGGTCTCTCGTGGACTCGTACGCGGGCGGCGCGTTGGAGACGGCGAAGTGCGCCTTTAGCGGCTCACTCCGTTTATTCTTCGGTTGGTGCGCGGTGACAAACGCATGGTAATTGATGAACGACAAAGTGTGAGCATGAGCATGAGCATTAAGAACTGGCGGTGGTGGGTAATTGATTCTGTATGATGTAGGCGCTTTTTGGGGGTCAGGAATGATCCTAATTAATAATTGTAAACCGTCCCCAAGACCAATGCAGTTGCACAAACCGGTATCAATGGCGCACGAAACGACGCGAGGCTTGAAAGGGCACGACGAGGTTCTGACGCCATGCATGGTGTCCGCCATGCCTCCTTGCCAAACTGATAGCATCCTGCTGTTACAAAACTACAACGTTCTCTCGTTGATCTCAAGCTGTGGGGTTACACTGCCGGGCAAGACAGCCTCCACTCAGCTATTTCACCATCCACAGGCAGTGCGCAGTGCGCATTGACCAATATAAGCGTGCAGAGAAAGAAATGATCAGCGCGCTCTTCCTGATCGGGCCCAAGGGCGACGTGGTGCTCAACCGCTTCTACCGCGATGACGTGAGCCGACGCCACGCGGACGCGTTCCGTCTGCAGGTGATCGCGGCCAAGGAGACGGGTTCCATGGCGCCCATCAAGAGCATTGACGGCTGCTCCTTCCTTTACACTCGCCACGATAATCTCTACCTTGTCGCCGTGTCTCGTGCTAATATCAACACTGGTATGCATCTTTCTCCGCAGTAGGTCGATATCATCATGCGGTTGTTAGTTGTTGTCGTGAGGTGCATCAAGATTACTCATTTCGCATCTCTGTCGTTTGCTTTAGCGCTCGTCTTCCAGTTCCTGTACCAGGTGAATGGAATCTTCAAGGAATACTTTGGCGCCAAGTACACGGAGGAAACCATACGCGATAATTTCACGCTCGTGTATGAGCTTTTGGATGAAACCATGGACCACGGGTACCCACAAAACTGCTCCATCGATGTACTCAAGATGTACATCAACCTAGGCTCGCTGTCGGTACGCCCCCCCCCTGATGCTATGTCGAATGTCGAACTACTTTGGAGTCCACAGAAACGGTGTGCTCATTTGAATTCGTCTGTCGCTGGTAACACATGTACAACAGAATACGAATGGCGCATCAGCGACTCAGCCTTCTCAGTTGACCTCGCAAATCACGGGCGCCATCGACTGGCGTCGGGACGGCATCAAGTATAAACGCAACGAAGTGTACCTGGACGTGTTTGAGAGCGTCAACCTGCTCATGTCCTCAAACGGTACCGTTTTGCGCAATGAAGTAGCCGGTCGCGTGGTCATGAAGACCCTGCTCACCGGCATGCCCGAGTGCAAGCTGGGGCTCAATGACAAGCTAACAATGCAAAAGGGCAGCATGGAAGCGGGTGCCAAGCCTGGTGCCGGATCTCATACTCGGGTGGCCGGACAAAAGCGAGGAACTCGCGAAGTGGAGGTACGCCTGCTGTGCTCAATCTAATAGTTATAACGCACATTTGTGATTTTTGCTTCTAATGGTGGGGATTGTTGGGATTTTGCTTCTTGTTTGTTTGTTAATATGGCGATGCAGATTGACGACTGCACGTTTCATCGCTGCGTGCGACTGGGCAAGTTTGATGCGGACCGCACCATCACGTTCATCCCTCCGGATGGAGAGTTTGAGCTCATGAAGTACCGTGTGACGGACAACATCAATCTGCCGTTCAAGATCATGCCGGCCTTTCAGGAGCAGGGCACCACCCGGCTCTCCGTCTCGCTCAAGATCGCCGCCACCTTTAGCCCGCGCCTCTTTGCTACCAACCTCGTCATCAAAATCCCGGTACGTCGGGCTGCTATGTGTACTTGTTTCGAATACTTCCATGTGCCCTTGCACACACCAACCACCCCGTCTCGCTATGGAAACAGCAAACGAACTTTTGATTTTGGTTTGGTTTGTTTTGGTTTGTTACAGACACCGCCAAACACAGCCCGTGCCAAGATCAATGTGCCAATCGGCCGGTATGTGGTTGAACCCGTTGCAGGATGGATTGTCCGTGTTGATTCCTAATAATTGCATGCTGATGGGTATGTCTTTGTGACTTACAGTGCCAAACATGAGCCAGAGAACCATGCCATTGTCTGGCGCATCCGTAAGTTTCAGGGGAAGCTGGAGCGCATGCTGGATGCCGAAGTAGAGATGATGAAGAGCACCAAGGAGAAGGCCTGGTCGCGTCCGCCCATCCAGATCGAATTTCAGGTCCCCATGTTTACGGCCTCGGGTATTCATGTGCGCTTCCTCAAGGTCTTTGAAAAGAGCTCCTACCAGACCACCAAGTGGGTGCGCTACGTTACCCGAGCGGGTGAGTACCAGCTGCGCACGTAGTTACGCTAGCACTCCAGCCAGCGCAAAGGCAACTCAGCACGCTTCTCCTCAGTCATATTCAGCAGTTGCCTGCCCTGCACCACTCAGGTTTCGATTCGATTCTCCTTTTGTTTCTTTTCTATATTTTTCGTAAAATTTACGGTTTATTTTTTATTTTCAGTTCCAACTATCGTCGCTTGTACTCACATGGCTTGAGCTCGACCGCGACGTTGGGCTCTGGTGCACGCGACGGTGACTTGACAAACTCAAAGAGCGCAAACATCTTGTTTGCTTCGTCCACCTTGTGCGCGAGGTCGAAGCCGAGGCGCTTGACAGCGGCCACAAACCCGGCGATCCCGCCCAGCGCGTCGCTCTCAAAACGGCTCTTGACCTCGGCCACCTTCAGCACGCCGCCTGGCTTCAGCACACGGTGGGCTTCCAACAAGAACTCTCGCACGCTGGTGCCCATGAGTGCGAGGCAGTAGACCGCGATGTCGACCGATTTGGCCGGCAATGGCACCTATATCATGTATTCATTCCCACCACCGCAAATGATCACAATTAAAACTTGGCTACCTTTTGGGGGAAACACACTATCGATTTGATGGCCTCGCCGCCAAGACTCATGTCGTACATTAGCGATGTTGCAGGCTGTAACACATGGCTTGCGTGACACCAGATCGAATGAATGCACCTTATTCGCCACGGTCTCGGCGAGGCGTGCATCTCCACAGCCAAAGTCGGCTACCACCGCCTTGGGCCGCTTCCTATGAGAAGACGACCACGAAAAAAACAACAACAAAATAATGGCATCAATACAAAACACGGTAACCAACCCCTCGACAGCGAGGACATATGAACGAATACTCCATCATGTGACGCACTTGATGTACTCGATAAACGTGTCCAGCGGATTCACGGGCCATTTCTCGGCCATCTCACGAAAGCCCTGATGGTACTATATTGTCGTATCCGTTCAACAAGAGAGCGAGAGAGCAAGAGTTCATTAGCTCTCTGGCCATATTTTATCAGCCCAACAACCTCCACATACGAACAACAAGCGCACATACCACATCGAAAAGCTCTGGGTCCGACTGGAACGTGCGCAGGGCGGCATCACCCGTGGTGGTGTAGAGCTGTTCGTTCAGCATGCGGAACTTGCCACCATCCAGACGGCGCCGCATCTCGGCCTGCATCTTGGAGAGCCCCGTTAGCGCCGGTGCCGACCGCTTGGCGTGCGACTGCGGCTTGGTCTGCGGCTTGGTCTGCGCAATCACCTGCGCCACACTGGTCGTCGACGCGCCTACCTTCTTCTTCCGAGTACGGTTCTTGCTCTTGCTCTTGCTCGTACTCGCCTGTTCCGCTGGCTTGGCAGTCGCCGCCACCGCCACCACTGCTGCTGCGCTGCCCTTGGCACGCGCCTTCTTGCCCGCACTCACCTTGGCGGGCGTCGTCGCCGCCTTGGCATTCTTGCTGCGCTTCCTCGTCTTGCCCATTTTTTCAGAGCTTTTGTCCTTCCTCCGCACCAATCAGTCCTCCCGAGTTGATCACCTGCGTAATAAAATGCCAGCCACGTCGTAATATGTAGCGTAATTTAGCACGCGAGGCTAAGTTTTAGAACAACCAACCGGTGAGGGGCTCAGGTTCAGATGGCTACATTTGTGTTGCCACAATACGTAGGGCCTATTTTCGAGTCATCGACTGGATAACCATTTTGAGCAAGGAAATCCTCATAACGGCAGGCAGCTCACCACTTCCCACGTACTGCCTCCCTCCAGCAGCGAGCGCGTGAAGCCATGATGCTGCTGGACAAGAACGCCGAGCGCCTGCGCGCCAAGCATGTGCGCACGCTAGAGTTACTGCAAAAGACCCTGGACGAGAACGCCGTACTGCGTCGTCGACTGGGCGACACCAGCGGAGTCAGTAGTCTTTTGCATTCGTGTGGCGGTAGTAGCACGTCATAAAGTGACCACTGGCTATGATTGCTGACGTGCGCTTTATACGGTAATGCTGTTGAATGAAATAGGTTGATGCCATTGGTCCTAGTAGCGGTTCGCAGTCGAACCGATCCAACGAACTGGAAGATGAGATCAACCGGTTACGCGCTGATCAATCCGCCAAGCTGCTAGCCAGCGAGGAAACGGCTCGACTGCGTCACGATGAGCTGACGCGTACGATCGCGACGCTGCAGGAGCAACAGGGCAAGCTGCAGACCGATACGCAGACGCTGGCCACCCGCCTGCAGATCGCGCGCGAAACACTGCAGACTGAGCGCAAGGCCTGGGACCAGGAGCGTCGCGCACTACAGTCCAATAACGAGACGCTGCAGCGCGATGTCCAGCAGCATCTAGCCCGCGTATCAACGTTAGAACACGAGTTAGCCCAGCAACGCCAGCAACATCAGTGTGAATTGGAGGCTCGTGTTCATGAGCTGCAGGCCGAGCTCACACGACAAGGACACGACCTAAAGGCACATAGCACACAGAACGAGGCACTGCGGCTGGAGCTTGCGGTAGCCAAGGATACGTCAACGGCAATGGGGCATGAGCTCGTCCAGTTTCGTGATCGTAACTGTGAGCTGCAAGCTAAACTGAGTCAACTGCAACTCGCAAGTGATCCAATGAGTATTAGTCCTAAGAAGGCCGCTCAATTGCGTGAGCAGCACCAACAACTGCAGCAGCAATGGCAAAGGCAACAGCAATCCTACCAGCAGCACGTGCAGGCATTGGAAGCAGAAAATGCGCGACTCATGGGTGAGAACAGAACGCTGCACGAGGCCATGACCAAACTACAGGCGCAACTCGCCGAGCTGGTCACGCGCCAGTCCCAGGTGAGCAATAACCAAGGTGGTGGTGGATCATTCGCAGCACACGTAGATCTCAAGCGCGAGAACGTGCATCTACGTGCCCAGGTGGAGGAGATGAAGCAGCTGCAGCGCCGGTACCTCTCGTCCGGCAAGAAGAAATCCATTCATTTCCCTGCACTCTAACAAAGACAACATTAACAACAGAGAATCAAACTCGCTCGTCATTCCTTCATGCGTCAACAATTCAAACGAAGCCGCGACCGACACACACAAACTGTTTTTCATTCAACGCCTCTCCGCGCCAAACACAGCAATACTTTTGAGATGGTTTTGAAAGATGCTTTTGCTTTTTCTTTTTGATTTCTACTCACGACAGCCACTCGCCACACGAAGGATGTGAGAACGTGAGAAGCACCCCAAAGCAAAGTAGAAACCGCGGCTTTGAGCCAAAAGTGTATTGTAGCCACGACGGCAGCAAGAGACTGCGACAACGACAACGACCGCGAGGTGCTCATGAGAAAAGCAACTACGCGTTCGTGGCCGCTTAATTGTCAAGCGAGCCATACGCGTTGTGTCCAGCGGGGGAAATGCGGCGACGCGCCTCCAGATCGGCGTTGGGCTGGTACTCGGTCATAAACTCACGGCGCACACGGTCACGGTCCCGCGCGTTGGGTGTGCGACGTGCGATATCCGCGGCCTTGAGCGCGTTGCGCGTGATCAACGGGCTGTGTGACAGCGCGGACGAGGCCAAGCTCATGGACGTGCGGATGGGTGTGAGCGAGTCCTCGATCGGCGCCAGGTAGGCAAAACCGGGTAGCTGGAGCGTGCCATTGTAGACCGCCGTGCCCAGCAGGAGGATGACCATCCCGGCCAATTGCAGCCAGCTCCAGATGGTCCAGGCCTCACCAAAGACGCCAGCCGTGAACACGTAAAACAGCAGTAAATCCGTGCCCCAGACCGTGATGGGGCGGAAATTGTCCAAGATGGCGTGCCAGATCGAGTTGAGCAGGTACGTGACCGAGACGGCAAAGACGTTGTAGCCCAGGATCACCACGAGGTAGATCACGACCACGAGCTGCGCCAGTGAACTGTTGGCTAGCATCTCCACGGCATCATCAAAGCGTTCGTTGGAGCCCAGGTCATTTCCCGGCACGAGGTACGCAATCGGGTACACGACCAAGGTGGTGAGGACAAGGCCCCAGACACCTTCCATACCCACGACCACGAGTGGTGGTGGCGTGCATTCACCGTCATCCATGATCTTCTCCTCGTATACGTACTGGAACGCTTGCACGCCACAGCTGAGGATGATCATGAGGATGCCAAACCCGGGGCGAGCATCCTTGTTGTTCTCCTGCTCATCCGTGTCGGCCAGGCTCGTGGCGCCCACGAGTAGGGCCGCCAATGTGTTGAGCGCGATGCCAATCCACATGTACCCGCGCAGCTTGTCCCGCAGCACGGTAACCTTGAGCACGGCCACGAAGATGATCACCGTGCATTTCATGAGCTGGAACACGCTCACGGTGACGTACATGAGCCCCAAGTTGGCGAGAAACGTGGCCAATAGATCGAACGCGGCCGGTAACGCTAGCAAAAAGTAGGTCTTGCGTGGAATACGCGCGCGCACCTTGAAGCCCTGGCGCACGGTGCGCCGCCACTGACGCTCCATGTACGCGTGATACCCCCACTGAATGGGCAGCGCGCAGATCATGGCCAAGAACATGAGCCAGGTCTGGAAAATCGGCTTTTCAAACTTCTTCACCTCACCATCCAGCCCCACCGAGTCCACACCGTACAGGATCTGGTCGTTAAAATAGAACCGCCGCCATGATCATCATCATGACCACCAACCAACACCAACAGCAGCAGCAACAACAACAACAATCGCCACGACAGATAATAGCACCATCGTTAGAGCGTAGCACGACGTACATCGATATTCAGCAGCTCAACACTTACCTTGCCCGTACTGCCGATCATGGCCGCCAGTCACGGTTGATACACACCCAGAGCCACGTCCACATCCATCATTCAACAAAGCACCAACCACCGTGTGAGTCTCTATGTCTGGCTACAGCAGCATGCTTCACGATCTATTATGCTCCATCTCTAGACGCCCACAAACGTACAGCGTAGTGCCCGTGCCCGTGATGAGGCCCATGCCAAAGACCACCGCCTCTTTCAATCCGCACGACATTGTTGCTCAACGACGTAGACAACCGGAGCGCTCGCAATAAAAAACCTGAGAAGGTCGGCAGCAATCGCGCAGTGGCTTGCTGGCTTGGCTGATCGAAGCGGAGGAAGCGCGCGCGTGTACGAATGGAAGGGAGGGAAGGGAACGACCGACCAACGGCCCACAGCCCACGGCAGTACGTCGATCGATTGGCTTTCGGGCAAACGAACGAATTCAATGAATGAAGCGAGCGAGCAGCTACGGTATTAGCCACGCCAGTCAATCACAGAACGAGTGATTCGCAACAACAAAAACCCCAACAAAAACCCAGTCGCAAATCAAGCAAAAGTTACCACTCAAGATCTTGAGCCGGATTATCCGGATACACTTCGAAGTTGATCGTGATTTGTAATTAAAGCGAAAGAGACGACTAGATATCGAATATATGGGAGATTGCGTCGGTTTTCTGGTGGGGTTGAACTTCACAGGTGGGCGCGGTAGACGCGGGAGTACTGTACAGCGTCTGGGTACACTGTATCATCTTGAGTGCAAGTCAGGCACCCGACTGATCCTTCTAGGATCATCCTCGAAGGATCAGTTCTGGCAGGATGTTGCTCTCGCTTCCTCTATTATATGAGTCCAGCAGAATTCTCGTGCCGCAGTCGCTGGTAAACCCGTACGAGACCTCGATTAGTCGCTACGCATCTCACATTCCAAAGTTCCATTCGAAAAAGCCACCCACCAATGTAGGGCCTAGGCACCGAGTACTATTCAACCGTTGAATAGTACATGCTGTAGATACAGGCCGTTGGTATTAAATTTACATGTACAAAGGCGCTTGATGGAAACCACCTGCAGGATCGTTCACCAAGATGGCGCATTGCGCCACGCACCCAACGATATGCTAGGGTGCTACAGATATATCCTCGCACCAGTGCGTTCCTCTAGCTCTGGGTATACAGTACACTGTTCGGCGCTCTGAGATTATTTCACAATGAAGACTCATCTACATGGCGTGTACAGTACTGGATGATGTGGTCATGCATCCTATGCTCTGTCCGTTATCAGTTGCACTTCAAGGCCACCATGTGTCATTCCCATCCAAGACCTCAAGTCGTTCCGAATGGGAAGGACGGAGGTCTTGAGTGGTTTACGACAGGGTTTTACCGTACATATTGCACAGCTTGGTGGATAACCCGTGTGCTCCCATCTCGATCCCCGTTCTGGATCATCCAGGACCCTTACTGTGGGGGGCATCCATATTCTGGCGGCTTTCTGTGCTGGGGTCTCTTTCTCTTCATTCGCCAACTTGCGGCCTCAGCCCCAAGCACCAGACAGCCATTACCAACCTCCCACTTCCACACGCAAGCCGGTCGCTTCCATTGTTTTAACGCCATGTTCTCATTGCGTCGCTTGGTGACGGCCACGGCAGCGCTGGCGCTTGCAGTGCTGGGCTCCACCGAGGCATCCTACCAGATCGGCGTGGGCAAGAGCGACATCACTGGCCCCGCCGCCGAGGTGGTCATGATGGGGTACGCCGACATGAATCAGAAGGCAGCGGGTCTGCTCAACCGCCTGTACGCACGCGCCTTCATCGTCGAGGATGAGGACACGTCCGAGCGCGTCGTGTTTGTCAACTGTGATCTGCAGTCTGTGTTCCAGCTCGTGCACCAGGAGGTGATGAGCCAACTGGCGACCAAGTTCAACGGGCTCTACAGCGAGCAGAACGTGGTGCTTCACGCCACGCACACCCACGCTGGACCCGGTGGGTC
>JAADWT010000654.1:0-16453 GCA_023336285.1 Pythium grandisporangium
CACCAGCCTTGAACTCCGTGACCTGGCCCTTGTTATTGGTGGGGCAACCCATGGAGTTCTCGATATCCGTGTGCACATAGTTATCGCGGGCAACGGGTTGCGCGAGGTACGAGTGTCCCAATGCACTGGGGAGGGCCGAGACGGCGGCGATCACAACAGCTACGGCTGTGCTGATTTGCATTGTTGCGGTGAAGGACGAGTGCTTGATGTTAAATTGGAAACTGAGCAAAGATTGGGGGGTGGGGGGGCAGACCACCAGCCTCAGAAGATTTGAAGGTTACATCCACAGCGGCGGCACCACCGCAGCTGCTACTGTATTGGCTTGAAACTTCCAGCGAAGGAATTGGGTTTATTAAACACAAATCAGGTCTTCGTCAACATCTTTTCAAAGATTAGCTATGCACCTGTGAATTGCTAATCTTTGAAACGATAGGTGTGCTCTTTGCACAAAACCTATTTATCGTTTCGATGGATCAAAATCTGACCGCAGCCACCTGCCATCCGCGAACTTCGTGAATGGCATGTGGCGATGGCTTAATCGCGAGGCTTGCTGGGATTCCTACCAAGCCCCATGTGCATTAGCAGTTGGAAGGGAGCACTGCCATATATAATGGGTGGTCGTGCTGTGTACGCGGCCCATCGAATCACTTGGGGTTCACCTGATTCAGCTCCTCTCATCTTTGTAAGAACGCTCTTTTAATCCCAGATGTTCTACGAGATAGATCCCTATGCTCTAATCCGCAATGCGGCAGGAAACATGCTGGCCAAGTCACTACCTAGTTGATTCGAATAAAGTATCGCGCTCCAGTATAACCCTCCTAACCAGTCCAAACTCTAAACCTTCACTTGGATGTTGCAGCTTGGTAAGAAACCTCCAGTACATGCAGGCGCTTGCTTAACTTCTACAACACCTCCGCGATTGCAGGTGTCGACTTTGACCGGTCAAAGATGCTCGCGTCTTCTTCCGTCGCCACATGGCTTCACGCACCAACCGTATCATTTTGCCCCTCTACAGATTCCGCCTGTTCACCTGCACTCCTGCTGCTCTCCGTCGCAACTGATGCATCATTCTTGCTCGTCTTGTGACCAGTGTTCTTGGATGACGCAGCCTTGGGGCGTGCCTGTCGGGCATGCTCAATCCGGTTCCGGATCTCGATCATAGGCGCGTAGATATCATTGTCCATGAGTGGGAGCAGCGCTCGCCGGAAGCTGTTGTACATCTCCGGGAAAAGGCTCTCCTCCTGCGCGAGCATCTTCTTGACACGGTGTCTTTCCTTGGGTTCTTCAAAGCACGCGGGGCAATTCTCGTTGATCACGGGTAGACGAGCATCATACGCAAACCGCTTGAGCTCATGCTCACGCGTGTACACGAGCGGCCGTAAAATCTCCACGTCGTGGTCCTCGTTCCAGTACTTGGCCTTCATGGTACGCAGCTGCCCGTTCTGCATGGCCGACATGAGGAAGCTCTCGGCAAGGTCATCCAGGTGCTGAGCCAGCACGAGCTTGTTGAACCCGTTCTGACGACAGCACGTGTACAGCACGCCACGCTTCATGCGCGCGCAATAACTGCAGAGCGAGTCGCCCTGCATCTCACAGCTCGCACGCTCAATGATATTCTCCGACAGGTAGTGGTACTCAATGTCCAGTGACCGTAGGTAGTCCTTAAGCGGACTAGGATCAAACGATGGTGTCTGGGGGTCCACCGTGGCACAGGCGAGGTAAAACTTGACGGGTGCTCGCTTTTGCACCGTGAGAAGCACGTGCAGCAGGCTGAGCGAGTCCTTGCCGCCCGATAGTCCGAGTAATAGTCGATCCCCCTCCTGGATCATGCCCCATTGCATCAGAGCCTGACCGACCGACCGCATGAGTTTCTTGGGCGGTGTCGGGAAGAGCTTCGTCGCTACCGTCTTCTCCGTCATTTGACTCGTCACCTGCTGTGTGCGAGACAGAGGAAGCCCACAGCTCACTGTGGATGGTGACGATGATGATGATGATGGCGCCTCGGAAACTGACCTAGATGAGAAGGAATCCACCGTCATCTCGCGTTCGGTCGAGCGAAGCGGGTACTTACCGCCCAATTCGCGCTGCGAGGCCGATATGGGTGTTTGCTTGGGTTTACTGGCCTTCTTCGACGATGGCGCCGACGATGGCGTTGCTACAGATGTTTGAGCCATTGGACAGCAATCGGAGAGCGAGCCAGCTACATCAGTGTCAGTAGAACGGCTGAGCGATTCGATCGATGATACCGCGGGTTTATCCTGCTCCCACTGATGTTGTAGCTCGCGCGTGAGATAGCGTTGTGGCTGGTAGGGCCCGAGAATGGAGCCGTCCGTGGAAGGCGGAGGATGATCCCCCTTTGCCAGCGCATCAGAGGCCTCGGACGGATACACGAACCAGCGCAGCGCCTCATACGCCTCGTCCAGCATCTGCGTGGCCGTGGCCGTGGTCGACCCAGCACCGTTCTTCCTGTTTTCGTCCGCCAATCGACGAGCAACCGCTAGGTTCTCGCGACGGTGCTGCTGCACCTCCAGCTCTGTCTTTAATTCCGTCGCATGGCCGTGGGGCCCACCAGTATCGGTATCCCCATCCCCATCCAGATCCATCGTGAACCGCGACAGCCACTTGCGATTCGGGAACCGCGTGAACCGGGACGAGTGCTTCCAGGCACCGCTCTTGTGATTGAACCGGTACTGCGGCAAAAAGCTCCACCCGTGATCGGCGATGAACAGGATCGCATCCAAGAGGTAGCTCACCTCTTGGTCATCCATAAAGTAGGGCACACTAAAGCGCGAGAACCCAGGACGCAGCATCTCCTTCTTGTCAATCAGCGCACGCTCAAACGCGAGCGTGTCCTGCATCGAGAGCCCCAGCAATCGCGTGGCATAGGGCCCCGCACACTGACACCCACCGCGTGTTTGAATGCCAAACAGATCGTTCAGTAGCGCGCAGACAAAGTTGTAATGCAGGAACCGGTCTCCACAGCGCACGAGGAACGCAAACACGGGCAACTGCGCGACATCTTCTCGTCCCAGCAACACGACACCATCATGCGCGCGCAGCGTGGCGCGGACACGAGCCACGTGGTCCACCTCACGCGCCATGATCGCGGCTGCCCCCACGCGTTGCTTGAGCTCAAACGCGAGCCCCAGTCGGATACTACCCAGGATATCGGGCGTGCCTCCTTCCTCTCGCTCTTCGCGGTTGGACAGGTACCGATGGTCACGCTCTGTCACGAAGAAAACCGTACCGCCACCGGGTGTCGTGGGCACGGCGTTGCTCAACAACCGCTTCTTGACCACGAGTACACCCGGTGAACCCGGTCCGCCAATAAACTTGTGGCCTGAAAAGTAGATCGCATCCTTGTAGACAAAGGGGCGACGCTCGCCAGCCTCCACTGGGTTCATGTTGATCTCCACGTAGGGCGCGCAGCTCGC
The DNA here is from genome assembly GCA_023336285.1 of Pythium grandisporangium. Lineage (NCBI taxonomy): Eukaryota > Oomycota > Peronosporomycetes > Pythiales > Pythiaceae > Pythium > Pythium grandisporangium. The sequence continues at coordinate 3,435 of JAADWT010000654.1, forward strand.
GTAATCCCAGAACGCGAGCGCGCCATGGCGATGCAGCACGGCCGTCACCTCGTCCACGTCGGTGAGCACACCCGTGAGGTTGCTCGCGGCCGAAAACGCGCCAATCTTGAGTGCACGGCCCGCATACTCGACCTGAAGCTTGTGCGTGAGCACCTCCATGTCCACAAGGCCACGCGCATCCTCGGGGATCACCACGACCTCGGCCGCGCTTTCGCGCCACGGCAGCAGGTTGGAGTGGTGCTCAAAGGGCCCGACAAAGACCACGGGTCGTTGCGCCACGGGCGTGGCCGCGGGTAGAGGCACGTGCAGACCCAATGCCGTGACCAATTTGCTGACGGCGCTGGTGGTGCCCTGCCCCGTGAACAGCACGGCATCTTCGGCGCCTCGCCCCGTGATCTTGGCGTTTACGGCCTGTGCGACGATCTGCCGGGCCTCGTGGCGGAAGCACGTGGTCTGCAGGCCTGTGATAGACGTGGTCGTATGCGTGTTGCCGTAGAGAGGGAGCACCTCGCGCTGCATGTACGTCTCGATGCAGGCCAATGACTTGCCGCTGGCGGTGAAGTCGGCGTAGCATAGCGCGCGGTCGCCGTAGGGCGTGTCGAAGAGCGAGCGCCGGCCCACGAGGTTCTTGGCGACGTACGCGATCATGCGCTGCGCGTTATCTTCGCCATGGGGCGAAGACGCTGACTGCGTGGATGACGCCGTGGCCGCCGTGGACTCAATGGTGGTGGCGGTGGCGCCGTCCTCCTTGTTGGCATTCTCGATCGCCGTTGTCAGGTCCTCCTCCAGTTCCTCACAGAAGAAGCGTTCCGATGATGCTGCGGCCATGTCGAATGCAGTATTCTCCAAGGCATTGCTGCCATTCACCTGGATCGCGCTGCACTCCTGCTGCTCTGTGGCTGTCATCGCTGTCGCCATTGCCATGACCAGCGTCAATAATGACTGTTCGGTTGGCGTAGGTGGTCAATGGTGGCAATGACTGACTGACTGGAGATGCAGGGGAGGGAGTATTTTAACCAATCCACCGCTCCGAGACGATGCATGATTTCATCCAATGATACATATGGAATGTGACGGTGGTATCCACCAATCAACAACCGTGTCCCTTCAAAAGGAAGAGCAGCCAACATTTTCGATCAAATTCGCCCATCTTTCAAAAAAACAGAAAAGGTATTCGACAGCTGTGAGATTTGAACTCACGCGGGTTACCCCAATAGATTTCAAGTCTATCGCCTTAACCCCTCGGCCAAGCTGTCCTCGTGATTCTGGTATCGGTGTCTGACCTATTACTATGCATTCAACATCCACGCTACTTCAGCTGATGAGACTAGCTCCGTAGGTGGTGGTGGTGTGAACGCAGCTGCAAGCGCTCCACCTCGAAGGCGTTGCTTGGTAAACCGGTGGCGCCTTCTCTTTTCTCGATCTTTCCGACGGCGAGACTCCAACTTGGTTACAGCCGTGGGGTCATCGAGTGAAATGAGCGGGCTCACGAGAGGGATCATGCACACAGGCAGATTCTCTCCATTCGTAGGGTCCAGTTCGCCTGCGCTTTCTACACCAGTCGTATCCTTATCATCGTTCGCCGTCTTTGCCCGGCTTGATAATATCACTGGTGCGGGTGGGGGCATCACAAACGATGCCTTGGCAGCGAATGCATCGGGTCGATGCCATGTAGACTCGCCTGTGACATGGTTGTAGTAATACGCCAGTCCATCATCAGTCCAGTATTCGCTCCACGCATCGCCAGCGTCTTCGTCATGTTCCCCATCACCATAACCTAAAGGGGCTGATTCCACTTCATGTGAATAGGTACGAAGCAGGATTTCAGTGTGGTGGGTGCTGTCCGCGTCAGCGTCTACAACTCGGGTCTGATCATTTGGCTCGCCACACTCGGTTGTGGCTGGATGTTTCTTCTCGTACGCATCACGTGGTGTTTTCATGTACTCGTGGACCGCCATCGCGCACTGCACGTGGTGGTTATGCAGCGACACGTGATACGCCGTCTGCCCATCATCGTTTGTGAGGTGTGGGTTGGCTGCTGTTTCCAGTAGCGCCCGTACATTGTCGAGGCATCCGTAGCCGGCGGCCACATGAAGTGCTGTATTTCCCTTGCTACACTGGTGGTCAACAAGATCGGGCGTGAGCTCACACAGCAAGTGCATGGCGCCACAACCGGTGGTGCAAGCGGCGGCGTAGTGTAACGCCGTCCATCCATTTTCGTCCACGGCTGCAGTATCAGCACCGGCATCACAGAGCTCACGCAGGATATCCAGGTCACCAGCATTCGCCGCGGCGTGGAACGCCGTGGCGCCCAATGCGCATCGCTGGTCAATGTTCAGCTTATCGTCCTGTTCAAGAAGCAGACGAACAAGTCGCAACTCACCCGAAGCCGCTGCAAGGAGTAATGGACTCTCCCCACTGCAAATCGCAAAGCGAGAATCAAAATCAAAATCAAAATCAGCAACAAACCGCCACTCAGTTTGCAAACCTAGCTAGTTCTGACACGTACTCTTTGTTCTGTGCATTGCAATCGACTCCAGCTTTGAGCAGCATGGAGAGGATCTCATCGCAAGCACCGAGATCAAAGGCGATGACAAGTAAGGAGCTACCGTTTGCATCTACCAGACTTGGGCCTTGCACCAGATCGTCCAGCGTCAGCAGATCCTGCAATGCGTCCACGTCGTTGGCAGCGATAGCCCGCGAAATATGCTTTAGTACAACTGCGTGACCATTGCTGTCATGGAGTGACGACTCCTTGATACCTTTGCCTTGTTGAGAATCCATCGCCTTCTCCTTTGCCTGGTCTTGATCTCCTCTTGCAAACCGACTAAACATGAGAAGGCACTCTCGCCATTGCCCCGCGTTTAGTGAGCGTTGAGCATCTGTACTTTCGCCATGAGCTGGTTGTTGATGCTTCGCTATGTCGCTAAGGCCCCTGTCAGCAATGCCGGCAGCTTCTACAGCTGCGTTGGCTCGGTATTGAAAGACCACTCGTCGACCTGATGTCGTCACCACGTCAAAGCTCTCATCAAGTTGCTCGCGTTGAATAACATCCAGTATCTCGCTGAACGGGACCGAGAACAACTCGCCTTCTTCTTGAACGCCATTGCGATCGGGTCGCCACTGCAGACGCGTCAAAGCGGCATCCACCTCGCACCACACGCGACGAGCCACACCCAACTTGGTCACACTCAAGAACTGCTGCTCTTGTGCCTGCTGGTTTGCAGGTACACTTTGTTTATGGGCATGTGATGGATCTGGTGTGTCGGACTTGATAAGGGTGGTAGCTGCACTGCATGTCTTCCAATGACGCCTCTCATTCGCAAAGCTTGACACCCATGCCGTTTGACACTGACTGCACTTGCGCGGGTATACATCGCCTCCATCGCTGCCACAGTCATCCACATCCGCTTGTTGGACGGACATGTTACTCCCTTCCGACGGAAACTTCCACAAGTACCCACCAATGACGTCGCCATCGGCGTCATCCGTGTCGATATCGGGTAGGAAAAGCGGATCATCATCGACGACGAGCTCGTCCTGGATAGCTAGCTCTGTAAGCATGATTCGACTGTGGGTCACTCTATAGATGCAACTGGATGATGAGGTACTTGCTATGAGAAGACGTCCAGCAATATCAAGAATTGAGATTCGCATTCTCCGAATTTAGTCTCTATGGCTGGTCACCGCCAAAGTCATACCGCCCACTACCGCTATCACTGCTAATAGTGCTACTGCTGTTGCTGGTTCCGCCCAGGTTTACGATCGGGTCCTGCTCGTCCTGCGTAAACCCAACCAACTCCTTGACAAAGGCTGATACAGATGTAACCTGCGCGCCGATACGCTCACAATGATGCAGCATTTCGTCCAGCGCATCGTCTTGATGCACGCAGGCGATGGCGTCTCGCAAGAGCGTAACCTGGTACCCACGGTCCAGTGCGGTTTGCGTGCAGACACGCATCGTGTCAAGAATCGAAACTCCGACCACGACAAGGTGCGAGACCGTGAGGTTGCGCAGGACATAGTCCACATTCGTCGCCTCAAAAATGCTACAACAGTAAAGCAATGTAAAAACAGAAACACAAAAATCAGTTTCTTACCAACGCCTCGAGTTCACATAGGGGAGGGTGGAGAGGTATAGAGACACGTACTTGGTGCCTGAACGAGGCAGCACGATATCGTTCTCGCTTGGCGCCACGCGAGCCACGACCTTGGCCCCGAAGCCACCTTTAGTGATGTGAAGCCCCGCCTTCTTGTGCGCCTGACTGCGCTCCCGACCGTCTCGCGTGGCGCTTTCCACGGTCGAGTAGAGTACCTCGAGCCCTGTACATGCGCGGCACGCGAGCAGTACGTCCTGCAGATTCGGCACCACCGTGCGCTCGATGCGTTGGTAATACGCACTGCCTGCATGCTTACTTGTGTCATTGTTATTCGCGCCACGAGTGTGTGGTTGTAGCGCGGCGGCATTCTCCGGGTGAGTAAAGTAGTTTTGCATGTCCATGACGAGAAGTGCGGTTGTCATGGGGCACCAAGGTTCCATCGCCGACGTCTCATTACTCTGAATAGCCACGGCACAGCGCTCGTGGTGATCAGCAATAGTGGACGCTGTAGACAAGGTCTCCATCCAGTCATCACTTACTGTATCAGGGTCTTTGCATTGACGAGATTGCATGCACAATACCCGACGTGGAGAGCAAGTCGATGAGGCGTCGGAGCCACGCGAGGATATCGGAGGTGATGCATCTTGACACGGCGCCTCGCTAATGCCCATGGCACCAAGACGGCTGCGTAATAGCGCAGCAGCTTCACGCTGCTGTCGTTCACGCTGCACCTGCTCGCGGTTAGCCTTCTCTTCCTCAGCGCGCGCATGGGCAGAGCTTTCCTCTTTTTCCAATACGGCAGCCGCGGACTGTGCGCCAAGGAATCGAATCGTCAGCGCAAACTCGCTGCGATCCAAGACACGTTCTCGCAGGGTTTCGAACAGCCACGATGCATGCACTCGCGCCACCATCAGCACTGGTATGTGGATTCGCTTACTCTCGCCCTGCTGCTCAGCGCGATGGCCGGCGTCCATGACAAACGCCTCGTTGGAGGCCTCCCTGTTCGTGTTTGCGACCAGCAGAGCTAATGCACCTGCAGCCTGCGCATGGTGCGCCTTGGTTACAAAGTCACACCGCCCCCTCTCCACCAAGACGATGCGACCATGCGCTTGGTCAGCGTTATGGAGGGCACGATGTGCGGTCAACGGCTGTGCCACGACGGCGGTCGCGTAGATGTCGCAGCCTTCACGCACATGCTGACCACCAAACGCAGCCAATGGGCAGAACGTGGGTGTTCCATTGATCTCGAGGAATGGCCAGAACATGACCCCAGCGCCTTGGTTCGATTGAGATGAGATGCTATGCTTTGGAGGAGGAATTGAGCGGATATGAGACCTTGCTAGGTGCGACTCTCAAAGATCGTCGATTGATGATTTCGTCCAATCCTGTAGTGTGATGGATATATATCAGCCAATCACGAGTAGGGACGCGAAACGACGCAGTAAGGTCTCAACGGATTTTCGCATTTGCCATCACCACCACCACCGCCATCATGATCATCTTCATCACTCTTTCTGCGCTTCTGTGCCTACCGAAATTTCATAAACGACCACGGATAACGCATCGACTGGCAGTAGAGACCAAGTCATTTCCTCGGGTCAGCAGTTTCCAAACACGCCCGAAAAGTAATTTGCAGCACTTACCGGCGAACCAAGATGGCTACATCCGGGCTGCCCAACTCCAATCCAATGCCATTGTCACCTGCGTCCACAGCAGCGTCACTAACGTTATCGTCCCCGCTTCCTATGGCGCACACCAATGAGTACCTCCCATCGATCTCGGTCTCTCCTGGGGTCATCTACTCGACGGCGCATGCGCTGTGGTCGGCACAGGAGCTACAACTGTTGCGTCGTGGGCTCGCCGAGTTCCGCGCTGAGGACTACGACAATGTCACGCGGTACATCAAGATCGCGGCCACGCTGCCTGGAAAATGCGTTCGTGACGTGGCGTTTAAAGTACGAGCCCTTTGGTTTGAAGGCGACACCGATGCGGGCGTCGTGGAGGAACCGTTACAAAGCAAACGAGCAAGGTTGGACGCAAGCGCGGAGGAGGTTGGTGTTGCTAAAGTGGTTATGGTGTTGCTGGCACAGAACAGTTCTCCTGTCTTTTGTTTCTGCGTATTTCTTTTTGTATCTCTGCATCACTACTAACGATTTACTCGCGTGTAGATGCATGCCCTTGGCCACCCACTGGAGGACGCTCAATTAAATGCCCTCTTCCAGGACAATGTCCTGGCCATCAACGTGATTCGAACCAACCTTCTCAACGGCAAAGGTAGCGACAACCGTGAGATGATGCTCAAGTTTCAAGACAACTGCCACGCACTCACAAGCGCGTACGTGGCGTTACACTCGCTCATCACTCACATTGCCATGTCCGTTTCTTGTCGTTGCAATACGAAGAAATTGTATTCATGTCTCTCTGCATGCCTTTATTTCACTACGATGTTGAAGAATCGCTGATATTTGTTCGACGATCCCTCCGCTGCCCATTCAAGTGGACATCTCGCTTGTCTCCAGTGCAGATTCGCAGCAACAGCATCAATGAGCATACCCACGACCCTTCTTTTCCACCCTTAGTCACCCATCTACATGTTGCTATATTCAATCCAAAGCCTCTTGCTTCGTTGCCACTGACAACCTCTCCGTATCCTCTAACGCCGATCTCTTCGCTTACGGTCACGACTGCCACTGCGACTCCGTTTCCTGTCACTGCGGCGATCGCGATCTCGACCGCGGTCCCTGTCGAGGTCTCTGTATCTAGCTCGATCTCGGTCTCCGTCTCGGTCTCGGCCGCGGCCAGAATCACGGTCCCGACTGGCCTCTTGACTACCTCGCTTCCGCTCACGTTCACGCTCTCGCGCTCTGTCTTGCCCGCGATCACGCTCAGAGTCACTCGTTCGTGGCTTCTTCCTATCCCGATCCCGATCACGGTCTCGGTCGCGATCTTGGTCGCGGCTACGACTGCGAGCGCTGCGGCTTCTCGAGGCCTGTGTCGCATGCTCTCGACCACGCTCACCTGCTTTCGTGTCCGCGATCGAGCTGCTATCACTGCGGTTCAGGCCGTTGCTGCGAGGACGCATTTTGAGCGGACCACCACCACCACCGCTGCTGTTCTTCTTCTTGGTCTTACCCGACTCGTTGGGTAGCTTGGGGCGTGCAGTGGCGCCCAGCCCCAAGAGTTTTTGCCTCGGCTTGGGGTCCCCCGAGCCATCCCCATCAGCACCGGTATCCTCCTCCGTGGAGCCCTTCCAGCCCATGCCGCGCAGCAGCGCCGCACCAAACTCTTCAATCGGTACGGCAGCGTACACATCGCTATGCACATCCAGCTCCTCGGGCCGCATGGCCACGTCGTGTCGGTACTTGTCGTTCACGTCGGCCAGCGCATCCATGCCGGGTACCACGTTCTGCTGCAAAATGGGCACCACCGCCATGTCCCCGTCCTTCTTGCGCTTGCCCTCGCTATCCAGGTTGTACAGCTGCTTGCGCTTGTCCGCGAGCGGGTCACGGACGGCGCCATCGCCGCCGCCATCGCCAGCACCATTGCCAAGACCGTTATCGAGCCCACTGTCTTTGCCTTTGCTCGCCGCGGCATCACCGTTCAATGGCTTGTTCATGGGGATCACAAACGTGGCAAACTCCGCTCGGTCCTGTGAGTGCGACGAATGGGTGGTAGCGTCCACGTCCGCGAGAAGCGCCGCCGCCGCTCGCTCGTCCTCCGTGGCATGCTCCTGCTCCTGCTCCTGCTGGTCACCCTCGGCCTCAGTGCGCTTGCCTGCAGATGCATGGTCACTGCCGCTGTGTGACGGTGGGGGTTCTTCCTCGCTGTGCCATTCGTTGGCCTTGATAAGCGGGATCACGAGCGGTGGCCGGCCCTGTGCATCCAGCGCCACGGTCGCCGCCGGGTCAAAGTCCGTGACGTACACCTTCTCTACGCGCTTGCTGGTCGTCGGCGCCGCGCCAAAGAGGCGCGCGGCGTCCGCCTGCCCGCCCGCGAGCGCCGGCTTCTTGCTCTTCTTGAGCGAGAATCCACCAAGCTTCATGATGGCGGCTAATAAAGCAACGGGTCCCCACTGATTATTATTATTGAGGGGCTTCTGGAGAGATGAATGGAGAACAGTATTGTCGGCCCTGTACTAGGTGGAGTGAGTTTGCGTCCTTCACGATGCAGCGACTATCTCGGGGTATTTTTCTTCCAAATACGATATGTGTCTAATTTCGAAGAAATGTAGCCATTTGGTGGGTCATTGTCGCACGCACAAGCGAGACCCGTAGGTAGGCTTGTGCTGCTGCAATGCAAGCACACAAATATAGCGAGTAACCCCAGTGACCACATGCTGTGGACAGCGGGTGTGTGGTGCTTCATGTGCTATGAGGGGAGGTGAAGAAGCAATGGTAGAGTTTCTCTGAACGACGTGCGAGCCACAGCGCTCGCTAGTGACTCGTTCTCGATGAAGAGGTCGCAGCGCCGCTCCCTCTCGAACCTAGTACGGCCACTCCAGAATGCGAATTCGGTTGCGCCGGTTGAGAATACACAGACGCAGCTGCGCCGCTGCTCGTCGATGGGCGCTGCGAATGCCGCTACCACTCGATCAAGGAAGGATGTCACGCAGCGCACACAGTCAGGGCGCCGCTGCCATCTAAACGGGATCATCCCAGTGCCCAAGCACGCCGGCCACCAGCTACAGCCACAGCAACACCACCCAAAATCCAGCCACACGTTGGCTGTCACGGAATCTCTGCAGAGATCAGACGACCTCAATGTGGCTGTGATCGGCCCCTTTGTGGAGACTTTGCATGAATTGTTCGTGCTTTGCGATGTCGACGAGAATGATGCGATCACGGAAAAGGAGCTGGTGATACTACTTCATCTCATGGGGATGACGGACGACGACGCAACGGAACACGCTCATAGTGTGTGGAATGCGCATCACGCGCATGAGCTACTGTCCCTCGGGATGAGTTTCTCCGATTTCCAGTGCCACTACCTCAAGTGGATCAGGGTCGCCATGCTGCGCAACAATCTCCCCAATCACGACTTTATCAAGCGGTGCAAACCGCTCAAGCGCGGGTTTCGCAAGTGCGACGGTGACGGCAACGCACAGATCAAGAAGAGCGAGTTGGAAATCGCACTGCAAAAACTCGACGTCCTCCTAGCTGATCGCGAATTGACCGCCATTTTCTCCGTGCTGGACCGCGACCGCGACGATCTCGTGGACTGGAGTGATTTTCTCTATAGTGTGTGGCACAACACCCTCTCGGAGGTGACTATCGGTAGGGGCGGCTTCTTCTCGATCGATTTATTGGCGCACCTGCCATCGTTTGTACACCCAGCCACGCAATCCATGGGCAAGCTGTCACCAGCAATACGATCCGAGAAACGAGCGTCTCAAGTTGTCAGCCGGACCTCGATCGCGAAACGCAGACACACGCTCTTCTCTGCTAAAGTGGCAACCAATCGCAAGAAATCCGTCGTTGCTGTGGAGTGCGAGCCATCCAGCGAGTCGTCAACAGCTACACGGTCCAAGCAGTCCGCAATTGAGCGCATTGGGATGGCCTACATCATGCGAACATCCATGATGCGATTGACACAGGCCAAACATGCCTCCACGATGGCGAGCATGGGCGGCACACGTGATCTCACCGCCAATAACCCCCTTGCACTGATAGCTCGTCAGCGTCCGCTGCAGGGGCATGCGAACCCAGATGTCTCCGTATGGACGGAGGCTAACAGCAAGGCAATGCCGACATTGCAGACCGGGTTTTCGACCGAGGTGCGTCGGCAAATCCGACTCATTGAGACTCTGGCTGTGGTGCTTGGCGCTGTCGCTGGTGTGATGAGTGGGTTCATCTCCTGGGGCTGTGAAAATCAACTTGACGTAGAGGACGGCTCCACACTCTACTACGTTGGCGTCGTAGCGATCAACCTCATCGTCTCCGTGATCGAGGTGGGCGCCATGTCAATCGTCGCCGTCATCAGCGCCTTCCAGCTCACCGTGTGCACCAATCTCAAGCTCTACCCGCAGGATGCCGAGCGTGAGTTCTTAACCCGTGCAATCGCGCGCGCCGCGCTTCAGGTGGGACATCGCAAGGAGCAAATCTTTGGCATTAACCCCATGAAGGGCTCGCCCCGCGTCGTGCTCCTGCTCTCGTTCCTGCTGTACAAGGGCAAGCGATCGGTGCTGAAGTTGCTGCTCAAGTTATTGATCAAGCGTGTGATCTGGCGCGCCGCGGCCAAGAGCATGCTCAACCTCATCGTGCTGCCCATCAACGCCGTCATGAACGCGTGGTCGCTGCGCCGCGTGATGCTCAACTGCCGCGTGGGCATCATCGGACCACCCACCGCAACCACCTTCTTGGAGCGCTTCTTTGAGCAACATGACTCGACGCTGGCGCCATTCCAGCGCGTTGACTACGTCCGTGTACTGGGCTGTGCACTGGTCTGCAAGCGTTCCGTGCACCCGAACCTCGAGATCATGCTGGGCCACATGCGCCACCGATGGGTCACCGCGGCGGCGTGGCCCACGGGGGAGGACTGCACATGTCTGGCAGAATCCGACGCGTGCTGTCCGCTTCACGAGTTGGACGCGATTGAACGCTTCCTGGGCAGCCTACGGCTGTATGTCTCGCAACTGACGCCGCCGCTGTCGGCCTCCACACCACCAGGCAGCGGTGGTGAAGGTGGTGGTGAAGATGGTGGCGATATGGTCCGGCAACACCTGCGCAACATCTTCTTGCTCTTGATCGTTGCGCTCATCATTGACGGGAGCGTGGATTGGGTGGAGCGTCGGCTCTACATGGAAGTGTGTCGCGCAGGCCGGATGCAACCGCAGTGGAGGCAGGTGCTGCACCTGAAAAACGACTTTACTGCCGGCCGCCGCATCGCCATGGAGACCGTGGAGGCAGCGATCACGCCGTTGCCCATCAAAACCGCTGGCCAGGAAAACGACGAGAACGAGGACGCTCTCGCACGCCAGGGACAGCACGTACCGCTACGAGAATCCGTCATGTACGCTGCCAATCGGCTTGCGGGGTTACTAGCCTGGTAGCATACGCAGATAAAGTATCCTTTTGGCAATTGGCATGCGAGTGGGGGTATTCGCGTTGCAATCAGAATCAAGTTCACCAAAACCAAAACCAAAATTCACCATAACGTTACCTGATCAGAATAGGACTAATCTTGAAGGATGCGAAGGTCTGCCTCTAGAATTAACGAGCACTGAAGAGGATGAGCATTTGTATTGTATGTACGACAGACAGACTGATAGCCACACGCACAGAATCAACCAAACATATAGGATGGAAACGAGTGAACATGCTAGCGTTCGTGTGGGCAATGGGCAATGGACGCTGCCACAGCTCGTGACAGTCGTACAGGCCAAGATCGGCCAAAGCGCGACTGATCGCAATGCGATCTACAAACTCTTTGGGCAGCCCGGCACACGGGTGTCCTCTCGGCATTTGCGGAGTACGCTGCAGGGCTGGGGCATACAGCTCAGTGGCATCGAGACGCACAAACTGCTTCAGCACCTCGGGTTTACTCGTACGTATTGGTTTGTGATGCGCAGAGGAAGAGCGCTCTTTGATCGTTCGTGATGGTTATTGGTATTTGGTCGTAGACGCGCGCTCGGTGCCCGTGTGTGAGCTAGTGCATTGCATCCTGCCCAAGGATTACACGACGACACCATGGAATGTCGTCTCGGATGAGCACGCAGAACGTCAGCGGCATCACGCCCCTGTGGTGCCCCATCAGGTGACGGCCATGGTGGATGCACGCACTCGAAGAGAGCAGCGTCCAAGACACGCGGTCGAGTACCTTCTACTGGCTCAGTTCATGCAGCAAACTGAATCAGCAACCGCTGACCGCCTCGTGCAGCTCTTTCGATTGCTGGGCCAGCCCTCTGGCTCGCTCACTGCACTCAATCTACTACCGAGGCTCACTAAACTTGGTGCATTGGTGTCCCGCGATGAGCTGGAGGACCTGCTGACTCACATTGCGCGGCAAATCCGTACGAGCTTCTGTCATTCTATCTATCTCTGTTGCTGGATACAAGGGGGCCTAGCGACGAAAGCACTTACCGTTGTGGACAATGATCACTACAGACCCCCTTCGAAAGCCCGTCTCGTTCAAGGAGTTTATCACACATCTCATGCCCGATACATTCTCTGTTGCAGCATGGCGAGCGCTGGAGGATGCCAACACCACTGGCAAGACCGGACATTTATTGGCTGCGGGTAGCAAGGCGCGAGATCTGCAGCGCCATCACCGTGACGAAAAGCGCGCACAATTTCCACCAGCCATGCGCGCGCATCGCTGGTCCATAGACGAGATCGAGAAGAAATTGCAAAACAAAATTTGCGAGCGAATCGCCAACGCTACCGTGGAAAAGCAGAACGCGTTCAAGATATTTGACCGTCCTAGCAAGGGCATCACCAAGTCGCTGTTCAAGCTCAAGATGGAAAAGCTCGGACTCTATTTGACGCCGAAAGAGGTCGATGAGTTGTACATGCGGTACGATGAGGATATGGATGGTCATATTCAGTTCCAGGAGTTTATGACGGCCGTGATCCCGCAGGATTACGCCAAGAATGCGACGCCATCACCACTGCTGCGTCCATGCACGAGCGAGCCTACGCTGGGCAGGTACCAACCAGCCAAGGTGGTACACAGCGACCCAGCGACCGCGTACCGAGCCATGGGACGAACACGATGGACTGTGAAGCACATGGAAGAGCTTTTGCGTGACAAGATTCGCTCACGAACCTCCAACTCGAATGTCGAGATCCAGGACGCGTACAAGCTCTTTGGGCGGCCGCAGAAGGGAATCACGCTGCACGTCTTTCAGCAGAAACTGCATGCGATGGGTATGGAAACGACCGACGAGGAGGCACAAGAACTCTTTCAGCACTATGACACGAA
>JAADWT010000655.1:0-16444 GCA_023336285.1 Pythium grandisporangium
CAACAAGTGCTACCAATTGTTGTGGAGTAGGTAAATTGCAAAGTGAATTGGTCGGGACTTAGTTCGCTAATGCTACCTCTAAGCCGACTCTACTCTTCTGTCCATTCATTTGCTATCCAATCAATGGACAGAAAATATACGCGTCATATGAAGTTTACGTAACACTCAAAAATATACAGTTGATTGGCTGGATGGTTCAGCCAATCACGTCTTGCCACGTTGACGATTACGTCAACGGAAGTTGAACTTCAATGCGAACTTAAGCGAGTCATGTAATATGACCGGTGAACTATGACAATATGTGCGGGAATTTTCTCAACGCGTGCTATCAATTCCAACTTCATCAGCTGCCAGTGAACGAAGCTGGAGCATCCACGCTTTCATTCGCTCAAAGTCGCGCAATCGCATAACCGTCACCCGCGTCTAGAAGCTCGTCTTCGTTCATTCGAATATGGCTAAAAAGGCAGCACGCAACCACGTGCTATATGATATCCTGGTGAAAATGAAAATGAAGATGAAGTTGGCGGAAGTGATATCCTCGAGATCGAAGATCTATGTAACGAGAAGCAACAGAGAACGGAAAAAGATTTCGCGGCGTAGCGCGTGAATCAATGTTGTGAAGGGAGGGGAGGGGGAGTATTCATCACATCTACAAAACTATTCACCAATACATGTTTGTTGTAAGTGAGAGGTTATGAGACCCGCTGCGGTCGACCGTGTAACAGTCATAGGGCAGTTAGAGCAGAAAGCAATCACTTTAGGGCAAAATGGCAGAGGAAAGACAAAGTAAATTGCCGGGCTAAGGCCGTGACAGGTATGAGAGGCTGGACAGCACGAGGAGCGGCAAGTTTGTTGTCTCGGAAGACAATGAGCTTTGTTTGGCAAATTGCACAGTGCTCGCCGCTCCCTGCGAGTTCCCCTCGGACCAGCAAGCAAATGTATTTAGCAAAAGTAAGGCAAAGTATGTAAGCCCCCCCCCTCCCCACACACACAAGGGGGGAGAGCGATGGTGGCTGGCGCCGGCAAGCGCTAGCCACCCATGGCATTCTTGTAGGTTCGTGTAGTACCTCCCATCTAAGAGGAGCTGACAGCAGCTGCGCTGCTGACACACACTGGACTGTGGGCTACGTGGTAGCATTCTGGTATGACTGTTGGTCGCACCACATTCCTCGCCATTCTGGGCGCGCACGATCCTCACAGGATCTCTCAGCAAGTGTTAGTAAATATATATCGTGGCATTCCCCTATTCGAACAACATATAAACCACCGTAAATCACTGTGGCCGGTTCATGCGCACCAGGAGTGCTAGCAATATCGCTAGTGGATGAGCTGCTCTCCTGGGCCCCACTCTCGCTCTGGGTCGCGTCCGCGAGGTGCAGCATGTGATACGCCGCCACGTGCTTGCGCTGCATAAGTGCGCGCCTGCCCGTGGTGATCTGCTCGATCGCCACCGCGAAGCAGTGCGGCGAGCCCACGCAGGCTGCCGCCTCCACCAGCAGCATGAGCTCGGATGTACCTGTCATACTATACTGGAGGACGCCTGACTGCACTGTGGCTCATAACTTACACGCTACGGAAATATTTCCAAGCTTGACCGTTCTCAAATCACCTTGAACTATCTTTAACCAAGGTACAGATGTTATTAAAATCTTTAAAACTGTGCATGGTTAATAATAGTGTTAAAGACCACCAACACTATTCGTGCATCGTTTTGTTCCCCTGTTGGCCGTCCTCTCTCCTCTTTTGATTTTCTTGTGTGAATGTTGTACTGCTATAGCTCGCGGCCACCACGTCAATAAGTGGTATTGGAAGGAGAGAAACGGAAAAGCAGCCGGTGTGCCAACAATTTGTCTGGTAACACGACCATACTCTCGTTAAGACGCTGCCACATAGGCCGATGTTAATCGCCACACACTGTGGAGCAGTGTGCAAACGTGTCCGCCATCCCGATCAATGTTCATTTAAATCGAATGGGAATATGCAGATACACCAGTACAGGAGCGTGTCATGACGCCGATCTTATCCTCGTATTGAACAAAATCGAACAGTTGATCCGGCAAAACGCATGTATACGACTCCATGTAGATCAAGAAAGTTCACTACACGCTCCTATAATTGAAGTCCACGACTCACAGCAACTAGTGGAATCCACGAAGGGAACCACCAGCTCATGAAATGGCCGCAATAATAATCAGGGTACGCGACGAACTAATTCATAATACCAAACCCCTATATTTTTACTTAGCATCCATCAATGGTGCCCATTCAAACAATAAGCTGATTCTGAACCCATCAAATATATCATACACAACGTTTCTCTACGGACATCGGACGTTCCCGTGTTCTACATTATCCGCCACCAAGGACGCGAGATAAATTTTGATGTTGACACGCGCAAATATGAATTTGCGTCCCTAGCATGACTCATTGCAGCAACCAAGAATTGCTCAACCAAAATGAAAACTTATATTCATATCGCCTATGAGTTTCCGTTGTCGAATTTTCTCCAAAGAATATGCTATACAGCACGACGGCCGGAGCGAATCCCCACACGTACACCACCGTGTGACAATCGAACTCAAACAATAGACCGTGTGCAGCAAAACAATGCCAACTCATCACCTTCGTGATCCGACGTTCGTGGACGCATGAATCCAGATCACTTAGGCTGGGAGGCCAAGGCGCTGGATTGTTCCTATTGGGTTCCGGTCGGTGGAATTTAAGGAACACACAAACAAAACAAACACGCTACTATGCGCCTTGAAGTGAGGTCAAATCTGACTACTTCTAATCTGAGCAATGAAGCCATACAAAGTCCTCGTAAGAAAGTACTGCAGAAAATTCAGCATGCAGTGTTGCATCCACAGACAAACTAGAAAGAGCACTAAACTACTAGAGAGTCCACGAATCTGCTATTGAGCAAGATCATCGCTCACTATCTACTATAGAGTTTTTTCTCGAATAAATTTTCTCTATAATCCTTTGAAAGACCAATGAGTTTACATTCCGTTGATCTGTTACTTAGCTTTGGATCTGTCCTTTTAGAGTGCGCGAGATGAGCATAGCAAGTGCTGCCCCATACATGCAGTGACTGGCAGCTAGTTTTTCCCCATAAAACGCTTCATACCAGCTCTTTATGCCCAACCGTGAAATTGGCAGCCTATTGGCTACATCAGTGGCATATAAAATAGCCTCTGGCCACCATGTTGCCGCCATATTAGACCTTAGAAGTGCTGAGCGCACAAAATTCATCAATATTTGGTGGGTTCTTTCGGCGCTCCCGTTTTCCTCGTGTGACTCTACATTCGACCTCTGGAATGTGATTCCTTTTTCGGAGCAGAATTCTGATAGGACACTATTCACAAATTCAGTGCCTCCATCCGTCCGAATTCGCTTTACCTTCAACGGAAGGTGAAGTTCCAGTTGCGTGACTAGTTGCATAATTTTATCGCCCACTTCCTTTAGCGATTTCAAAGCAAATGTCCACCTAAATGATGTGGCATCATCCACAATGGCCAGTGTATACCTATACCCGTAGGATCCGTATAGGCCGTTTACCTTCATCTTTCCCATTGTATCCATATGAAGGGTATGTAGTGGTTCAGTCGTCCTAGTTCCTTTCAGAGATTTGTACGACATTCTTTTAGAATTTGGCAACTTACAGATTTTGCAAAACCATGGTGTAGCTTTAAGCTCACTATATGGTACACCTTCCATCGTTTGACTCGACATCAATTTAATGAGTCTGTCCTTCCGGATATGTCCCAATCTTAGATGCCATTCTCTTAGCAGCATTTCGGATTTGCTCAACTTTTGAGTCACCGAAAATACTTTATCAGTGCTTCCTTTCTTACGAGTGAGGAGATAATATATTTCCCCTATTGCCACAGCAGCAAACTGGAATATCATTTCTCTGGAAAAGAAGAAAAGGAACCTTCCTGTTCTTGACTGAATGTGTCTATAGCCCTGTTTTGCTAAATAGTACGCACTCAGTAAGTTACTTCCATATTGTGGGTCATATGCCACTTGAGATAACTCAACGCGATTAAACTGACCTTTCGGATTGAGTATATTTAACCTTATCTCTCCTTCTAATATACTCGTGGATGAGTTCCTATTGCCATACACAAAAGTTTGTGCCGAATGGCGATGCAGTCTCGTGAACCAGCCTTTATCCGAGGTCAGGGCGTAGCCAGCTCCTGTGTCAACAACCCACAAATTACTTGTCAGTGGTAGCTCCTTTAATCTTATAAGATACGATCTGTACCTCAAACTTACCAACTCGTCGACATCCATCATGTCGTCCGGGCAGCTGAGTGGACTACCCAGTCCTTCACTTGGCGGAACGTCACAAAGGAGCTCATCAATCCCATTTCGATGTCTCCTACCTAGGTCAGGCTTTCCTTCGTTCGAAATGATCGGTGCCTCCTTAGACACCGTCATGACTGCCACGGCTCTCGCTTTGTGAGCGCCAGGTGCCGTATGGATGTCCATTCTAAATAATGGACCTCCTGGCTGGTTCGGGTCGCGATCTTCCGTTTTCACAGGGCAGTCTGATTTGAAGTGACCTCCTTCCTTACAGTAGAAACAGATCCCTTGAATGCTTGAAGTTGGTTCTTTCTTCCTCTTCTTGTTCACGTGTTGACGAACCACGTTGACGGCCACAGGCTGTCGCTTCTCTGCGGTGGAGTGGATCGGGATCGCCCAAGTGAGCGACCTGCCAGGACCCAAACCAATCCGCAGCCCAACTAGAGATCGGCCCGTATATCCGGATCGGAACCGGTATAGGAGTATACACCGTAGATTAGCAGCTTAGCATAGGTGATAGGGATTACGGTACTATATCTCGGACCGCGGGGACACGTGTCAGTGTCCAAAGGGGACTCTAGATTAGGCAAATTGTGCCTAATCTAAGATGACCCACTCTATATATGGAGGCCTATCTCATTCTTTGATTTTTCGCCACATTGTCAATGGTAAATCCTTCCTGGGTAATCGAGATGGAACTCACACAGAATTCGCTCGGAAGCTGGGAGAGAACTTCTACACAGCCATGACTCGGCCACCGTATCTTGACCAATCAACGCCCTTGGTTTTCTTTTGATGTCATTCCGTGCTTTCTTTATTTGGCTAAACAGCGTTCTTAGATCCTGCCAATTGGTTGCCGCGAGCCTTCCCCACTGCCGCGTTAACTCGATCAGACCTGCCGCATCGCCCAAACCGTACGTCTTCTCCAGAAGTTTCCAAACTTCACTCGAATCTATCTTAGATATGGTATCCGGGAGGGTTGATAAGAACCCATTCCGCAGCGCCTGATTAAACAGGTTTTGCATAGCAATTCGTGCCCGGTGCCAATGCGCGTAGCTCAATTGGAAAGCCCGAACCTCTTCCTTTGGAGTGGTCCCATCACCGACCGGGATCACTGGCTGTTCCGGAGAACGTTCCAAACAGTCTACCATCCGAAACGTTGCTTCGAGCTGGTCTTTTTCCAGCAGGGCCCGTTGGTATTCCTGGTCGAGTTGGCGGATATGGGTAAGAACCTTATCCTTCCACATCGAAAACTCGCCTTGCTTCCGCCAAAGCGGAGCAGATCAGGCGATGCACTCTTAGTGGTGTGCACACTCATCCTTTCCTTTGAATACTTGAAACGTTAGTTGCTGGGTTGGCCGTCAGTTTTTGGAATGACCATTATGTGCTCAAGGTGACAGGTCATTCCATCCACATCCATCGGCAAATTTGGTCCACAGGATGTGGTGGTTGTCAGAGGACTGACTGCTTTTGACTTGATAGGTTTAAGCTTGTGAATTTTAGCCAATTATTGTCTTAACCTTACTTATTGCCTTTGCTTTGAACAGATTACGGCGCAATAATTGGTATTAGATTGTCTTTATACCGTCAGGCGAGGTTTCTAATACGGAATATGGTTCCCTTGACGCGCGAGCACCTCTAGGCACCGTTGGCGCATCGAGCGGACAAGAGGTTCCAGCTCTTTAGTCCCAATCTGGCTCGATGCTTTCAAAATCGCACGCTTGAGCTCATTTTCCGAATCGTACTGCCTTCCACCCTAGTAGACAATTTGTGTTATGATCCCCCTAGGTGCTCGATGGGATCCAAGTCGGGCGACGTCGCTGGTCAGGACATAACAGCGATCTGTTGGCTTGAAAGCCAGTCCATGGTGTACCAGGGGGTCGGTCAATAAAATACAAAGTGGAATTGGAATTTGATCACCATCAATAGTAAGAACGGAAATACAGAGAGCAGCAATATTAATCATTGGCGTAATTGCAATCTATTGCTGCCAAGCAAATCTGTCTATATCTACTCATCAACATATCCAAGCAGGTGGAGCTATTCCACAGAGACCGATTCGCACGTAGAAACATGATCGTTTCAAAATTTGCTGGGAGCATGGACGCTCGCAACCCGTGAGGACCAACTTACAGCTCGAGAACTATCGCTCGCATATGTTGCTGGTGGGCGGGATCATGCGCAAGAGAGGGTCGTACTGGACAGAGACCCTCTCCGATCGACGGATTGTCTTGGCCTGACGCAAGACAGATGTAGCGAAGTCATCATCCACCACCGTCACTAGATCCGTCGCTGGTGAAACGATAAACGCTTGTACAGCACGTTGTTCGGGTGCCGATAGCGGCAGATCATTCAGGATCTTGACGGTCGCATTTTCAAACACTGGTGAGTGGACGATGGGGGCGGACGCGGACAGATATTCCCCCATCACAGGGTATTTTTAGACGCAGGCGTCGAAAAGCAGACGCACCTCCGCAAGCGTGCGCTTCTCCGCCTGAAGCTTGATGCAGACGCTGTCCAGCTCGTGGAGCTTAACGACAGGCGCACAGACGCGACGATGGGCGGCTCCACGTGGAACCAGCTCCTTCACGGCACCCACTGTGATAATAGCGTCACGGATCACCGTGTAGCGCTCAAGCATAGCGAACGTTGTCACCTCGTCATGTTCGCCTTGATTGGCTTCAACTCGGTGGCTTTGGCCAACTTAGCAGCATTATTAAGATGTCGGAGCTGGATCTTCAGATTCTGAATCTGATCGATCTATTCCGATTTTCATCCAATAGGCGGTTGACTCCGAGATTAAATCGGTGGCTTGCACACCCAATCAGAGGCAGCCCCAGGCGTGTTGCGATGCTCTGATTGGTGGAGCAATTGTCTGCCACGATAAATCGTACCATAGACGAACGCTTGCCATAGACTTCAAGACGCTCTCGATGTGAGCGATGTGGGCATCCGCGCTCATGCCCACATCCATTGGAGAAAGCGCCAGCAGCCTCTGGCAACGCTCACCGTCATGGACGAATACAGTGTAGAGGCCGAGAAAGTGGATGGAGTTGTTCGACCAGCCATCGAACATCACTCCAAATGACTCCCCCATCTCGGCAGCAAGCACAACACCGATCTTGGACGCCAAAAGCGTATGTAGGCCTTGGTAGTCTTGACGCCCACCGGCTTCATCTTCACGACTGCGCGCGTGGCCTTGTTCTCGACCTCACCTAGAGGCATGCAGCGCATCACCAGCCAGTCCATCCACTGATAAATGTTGCTCGTGGTCTCGTCGACAAATCCGAACATGCCCATCGTGTTTGTCGACGCCACCTGGAAGTCAGTGAACTCGACCCGGAAGCCATCATGTTTCGTGGCCAGGTGGCCGATAAGGTTGCTGCAGCCTGTGCCGGCCGCTTGCTTGCAGACGCAGCTGCACTTCTTGCATGAGAAGAGGCCCTCACCGAGGTCGGCGTAGAAGAAAGCACAAAGCTGGCGGGTGGACATCGTGATGCAGATAGGTTGAGAGGGGGGAGGAGGGTTCCGCGACTTCAAATAAAATGAGGAATGGATCAGACAGCGCACGATCGATCTAGAACGACCTCTGCGGCTATACGAGATGGATGGAGGAGGAAAGCCACCAGAAACCACTGGTTCATGAAAAATACAATAGTATTACACAGTATTTTGTATTATACTGGTAATAAAAAAATCAATAAATAGTAACTCCGTCAATATAATACAGCAGTGATTCGTATTGTATAATTTTGACCGACCCCTGTGGTGTACCGCGTGGTGTGACATGGCGCATTATCCTGCTGAAATATTCGGATTTCAGGGTCCATGAGCGGTTGCAAATGTGTTTGCAATGTAGACACGCACGCGACGGAGTCCTGCTTCCCCGTTAGAATCTTTAACTCGGATGTCTTGCTGCCACAAAAAGCTCCCCAAAACATGATCGAACCTCCTCCCGAATGACGACGCATGTTGACCTCTTCCTCGCGCCTTGTATCCACCCAGTGGTAGCGCATACCGTCTGGGCCATCGAGATTCCATCTTTTCTCATCGGAGAACACCACTTTGCACCATTCGTCATCGCTCATCGGTCCCATTGCCGACACCCACGCAATCCGTGCCTCCTTGTCGTTTTTCGTGAGCTTTGGGGCAGCCGAACGCTTCTTGTACTTCAGCCAGTCGATGCTTCGAATTTCGCGTTGGACAGTACTCAAACTGCACGTCAGTTTGAGCTTGTCCTTTACCTTTGCAGCGCTCATCTTGGCCGTAGAAACGGAGCGTATAATGTTCCGCTTCGTCCTTGCGTCAATAATCTTGCTTCCTCGCCGACTTGGACGCTGCGGCACCGCGTGTTGCTTTACCATACGCTGGCATGTTGAACGAGAACGCTTAGTGGCCTCCGCGATGGCACGTAGTGATAAACTAGTCGCCGAGAGGGTCACAATTGTATTTCAGACAATTCTGCCGCGATGCCCATGTTTCACAATTTTCAAACTGCTCGCGTGATAGTCCGCAACCAATGGCGTATAACCAACTAGTTTCCAGGCTGATGTGTAGTCCTTGGGGCGCTTACAACCAATCTTTCCTGGTGTGGTAATTTATGTCCCAGAAATGTGGCCAACTGCCAAAAACGTATTTTTCACTTTTTGTTTGTAATATGTCGAATCTAACCATGAAAAGCACTGCAAACGAAAGAGCGCGTAATTAGCTATAATCGGGTATAATTTCAGTCAATGGGACGCATTTTTGGACATGTGCACGCAAAATAAGGGTGTGTCCCAAAACCATTGACGAGGACTGTATATAGCACCATCCAAATTTACTAGAAGGGCGGAATCTTCACAAAAAACCACGCGATTCACGCCAGTTGGCGATCACGAAGCAAGCTCATGAGTCATGACCGACATACACAATCCATCATCGCTTTTGGGTAAATGGGAAAGTACAGATGCGTTCGGGAACACGGCGCTTGATTGGTCGCAAGCTTTGCGGGACCAGAAGGTGACCCTCGTGATCGCGTTTGGCACCGGCGGGTGTTACTCGTTTCAATTGCTGGAACAGGGTCCATCATCACACCGCGAAGACGGTTCGCCGACGGTTGACCGGACCTCAGAGTTCCGCCATGTTGTTCCTGCGACCGGACACTACCGTGTGCAGAATGACCGCATTTTCATCGATGGTGCGGCAGCGATGGCGCCACCAAATTTATTTATTAGATAGCGTTTTGCGCTGTCATATTCTGGAGATGCTAACCCACTCAATGGGGAAATGGGGAATGGACAGGAAATACATTGGGGATCCAGTGGACGTTTCAGCTGGAAGAGGACGACACAATGCGGATCCGGTACGGTCGACATACGCAATCATTAGCCAGCATTAGCCAGCATTACGCTAACGACCCACGTAATTAACACACTTCACAGACTCGAAGGTGCTAAGCGATTCGGGCGATGCAAGGGTGTCGACGTGATTTACTTCAAACGAGTAGAAGGCGACTGCGAATGACGGACACACAGCATGTACTACCGCAGTCTGTGCGTACTCTCACATACTCTCACATACAATACCCATGAAGCGGAACTGCCCCAGTACTGACTTTAAAAGAGAGTAGTAGCCAAAATGACAAATGACATGCATCACTGAACATAGTTCATGCATCCAGCATGTCATCCAGCCAATCCTCGAGGTTTTCTGGCGTTTCAGTTACTTGCTCAGCATTTGCAGGCGGAAGAGGCGGTGGAGACACGATAGGCACAGCTGAGTGTAAAGGAGTCTGTGAAGTAGATGCAGTCGTTGAGCTGAGCGCCAGAAGTTCCGTGAGCGGATCATGTGCTACCTCATCACCCACGCCAATTCGAATCTTCTCCGGTGCAGCAGGAAAAGAGGAATCATCTGGTATCACTGTGCCCACGTTATCACGAGTATCGGTGGAAGTTCCCGACGAATGCGGATCTGGCTGTTCAAACTCGAAGTCACCCTATAGTATATCGCACACACACGAGAAGATCTATTGTCAACATCAACGATAGAAACACGAGTTGTGCGCGATCAGAATCAAATATCGCTGACGCACGCAGTATTTTGGGTCGATCTGGTAGCGAATGGACGGCTTTACACGCGCCAATTGACTCCCAATCCAGTCGAAATCCTGTACCAGATACCACAAAAGCAGACCTCACTGTTATCAGCAGGAAGTTCCCCACCTATCATATTCAGCTGGAATCACTGGTTGCACGCACCACGACACCAACGCTGTTGGTACCAACATCGTCCTCGCCATCAGTCTCCCATTGCTGCACTGCCTGGCTTCGGAAATAGCTCTCTTTCGTTGCGGACGGCTCACGGTAACTCTTGTCTTCGCCGAAGAACTGCTTGCGCGTGGCGTTGGCCAACTCAGGATTGCCAGCATTCACGTCACCAAGTTCGTCTTCGCGCTCGCCCGCTGTATACCGGTACGCATTGGATTCCAGCGCCTTCTTCTTGCCACTGCGCACCCCGCTCTCTTGGCCATGACCACGACCATGACCACCCCCGTGCGCATGCTCGGACTGCCCGCGTCCACGCCCCGCTCCGCGGCCACGTCCGTGGGTCGAGCGATACTTCACCTGCGATCGCCCCATTAATCTATCCGATGCTGCTCTTCTCTGAGATGAGCACTGTTTGTGGATGGAATTCAGAATACGAAATACGCTATTGGTGGAAAACGGTGATTTCTTACATGCTCCCTTGTTTCACCCAATGGAATGATCCCACATTGGGATATACGACCTCACGCTGTCAGTCATGATTGTGACAATCAACTTACGCTAGTAGAACTCGTTGCCCAATTATCATCCTTCACATGTAAAAACTACAGAGGCAAACGCGATAGTAGAGAGAGCAAACAGAAGCAGTCGATTAAAACAATTCACGAACGGCAAGATCTCTTATCAAATGATCCAGGAAAAGCAAGTAAACAGTAGTTCCAGAAAGCATCGTTGTTATTGCACACCATGAATGGTATTCGACATGAGTGCCACCAGGCTTTCGCTATTTATTGCTGCGATGCCCCTGCTCTTTGAGCTTTGAACCGCGACACACGCTTCACGGGTTGCTAGGAAGATTAAATCAACCACCACAGATATTTTTTTGTTAGTGTACAAGGAAGGTTGTAACTCAATACAAACACATGATCCACTACCGCAGGCGCACGTACGGGTTCGCCGATAGGCTCCAAGGTTACAGTGTCGCCATCGGGATTGTTGCCTGCGAAGCGAGAACGCCGCACAGGAAATGGGCTCGCACCAATCAGTTGTGGAGGAGTGACGGCTGCTGCTTGCTCGGACCGATGCTCAACAATGTTGCCCGAAAACACCTTTGATGCAACCGTGTTGCTCGAGGGCATCGGTTGCGCTGAAGCGTGGATTGCTGGGGTTGTTGCAACTGACGAAGTTGCATTTCTCACGAAGGGTGGCTGCACAACACGCTGTTCAGCCTGCAAAGAGATCGAAGGTGAAGAAATTTGCTTTGCCTTCGCTCGCATTTCATCCGCTTGCTCCTTTAGCTTTTGATCACTTGGACAAAGTGTCAATGCTCTTTCAAATGCATCGGCAGCATCATCGTATCTTGCAAGCGATGCTAATGCGCATGCGGCACGATAATGACCCTGCATAACACGATAGATCAACATTTTAGAACCCCGTGATATGATTTCATCGGTCACGCAAATGAAATACATACCTTTACCCACGAATCGTCGATCTCGATGGCTTTCTCAGCATCAGCAAGTGCCTCTGGGTATTTCTTGAGACGATGGAAGGCGGCAGCGCGGTTTCCGTACAAAATCTGTTTCTTGCACAAAATGAGTAACAATTCGATCAGTTGCTGGCGACACCATGTAAAGCGTGTTTTGCTCGCGTTTTTTCTGGTAGACTTACATGCGCTAAGGGATCAAGCGCGATAGCTTGGCTATAAAATTCGACAGAGGCTGTGAACCGACGTTTCCCGAAGGCTTCATTTCCCTTGGCCTTCAGCTCGATGACTTGATCCTCAATGGAAGGTGTTTTCTCCTCCTTGTCTTCGGTTTGGGTGTCACCGCGGTCTTCCATAGCCTCCAGTTCTTCCATGCGCTTCATGACATCGTCCCAGTCCCACGACGCCTCTTCGTTCTTCCGCCGCTCCTCTTCTTCGATTTCAAAGTATGTCTTCACATCTGCACCGCTCGTCATTTGTATCTATAGGTTTTTGATTTGTCCACCATCACACCAGTCTCATCAGACGAAGGGCATTCGTACCTTCGTCAGTCGCGCGTTCCACAGGAATCTGCTCACTTTCTGCCTCAGTCTCTTGAATATCGCGAATGTTTTCCCTTTCGTAAAGCTACATGTTCATGTTTAGAAGCGTGAACATCAGCACATTCAATTGATAAATGACAAACCTTCGGTCCGCGCAAAAGGCCACATTTCCACATACCTTCTTGATGTCAAAGAGCGAATTAACTTCTTCTTTCTTGATAGACAAGTCCTTCAAAATGTTTTCCTCTGTTTGCATTTCTTTGGCAAGTGCTGATCATATCCAAATACCCCAAACGTAGCAGCAAGAATTGAGGATGAGTGCGACCGTAAAGATCCGCAGTAAACGCTCCCATTGATAGCGACGTACTTTTCCTCTTGCGCTCAATGACACCCACCGCGTCGCTTGCAGTCTTCCACGCAAAGTAGTCGTCGCCCAGATGAGCTAGCACCTCATTGGTGCGCACAATTTTGCCAGCCATCATCGCCCGCTTACCAATTGGCACCTATCACCGAGCCCACCAACATACAGCATGTCAGTGCGATGGATGCACATCCGCATATCATTAGGGATAGTCACCACCTCAATCCTCCCACCATTGGGAACACAGCACTTTCACTCACCATGACATTATGGCTCAGTTTCTTGGGGAGATCCGAAATGGTTGTAGCTACATCCGAGTATTTGTCAATTTGCTCTTGCAGTTGTAGCACTCGCTCGCGCCCTCGCTCAATGCGCTACGTATCACGCCAACAGGATGCATTAGTGCCTGCCAATTCCCCATTTACCCCCACATGTCTCTGCCTTCCGTCAGCGCCG
Source organism: Pythium grandisporangium (assembly GCA_023336285.1). NCBI lineage: Eukaryota > Oomycota > Peronosporomycetes > Pythiales > Pythiaceae > Pythium > Pythium grandisporangium. Next base: position 13,399 of record JAADWT010000655.1, read on the forward strand.
CACACCTCTTGTAGAAGCCGCGGGTTTGACGTATCAATCGCCGTCGTCGCCATCCGCTCTGCCATTTGCTGACCAGCCACAAACCAATGAGGGAATTCGGTGATGCGAAGGTTCACCTCACCAGTTTTCATATTTGTGTGGCCCACACTATGACCTGATGGAAGTGCGAGGAATCACCCAAGAAACAAAACACGACGAGAGCATGCCGCTCATGGTGACACGATTGCCCGCGTTGCGTCAAGCGAGTAAGCTCGCATTCTCGACTGGCGCGCGTATAGCTACAGACTCTGCGTCCATGGTCCCACCTGCACCACGCGCTGCGCTATGTGTGATCGGCAACGAAGTACTCAGTGGCAAGGTACGTAACGATTGGCAACAACAAAAACAAAAACAAAACTATTCGCCTTTGGTGCATTGCTGCATTTGCTTGCTCGACCCGTGCACGGAATATGCAACGCTACGCTGTTTAACACAGGGCGGTGGGGTCGTCATCCCTTCACTTGCTTGCTATGAGCAGACGCAGGATACGAATTCGCACTTTGTCGCGCAGTTCATGTTTCAGCGCGGCATTGATCTCACGCGGATCGTCGTGATCCCCGACGAACTCGATGTACGTCATAGCTTCAAATCCAAGCCCCCCTCCCCCTCCGTCCTGGCCGCAATGATTGACGATGTGCCCTTCTTTATCAGACTATCTCGTCGACTGTGAAAGAATTGTCCGATCTTGTCGGGCCGAGTGGGTATGTCATCACGACTGGAGGTATCGGCCCAACGCACGACGACATCACGTACGAAGGGGTGGTAAGTAGGCTAAGCTAACACTCGGGACATGCAGACGCATCGCTGGGCAGCATGTCTCACTTGGATGCTTGCGCTTGTTAGGCCAACGCATTCGGCACCACCGTGGAGCTGCATCAACCGACACTGGATGGCTTGCGGAACGCCATGCTGAAACGCGGGCGTCCGGCCAGCGAGCTCAATGACGATCGCAAGCGGATGGCCATGCTGCCCATTGGCTGCAAGATTCTGTCCACGGACTCGTGGGTGCCCATTGCCGTGATGAAGAATGTGTACGTGCTCCCGGGTATCCCCAAGCTGGTGCGCTCCATGCTCACGTATAACGAGGACCATTTCCAGGGCGAACCGATCCACCGCCTCACTGTACGTCTCATGTCTCTCACCGTCCTTCCTCACTCGTTCCTCGAGTGTCGACGGAGAGAGCGCACAGAGCCAACCAGTGGTTGGCGTCATCTCACCCTCGCTTGCATTGTTATTCGGTCGTTTGGTCGGTGTTCCATAGGTGTTCACCATGCAGTTTGAAGGCGACTTGGCCCGAGAATTGGGTGAGATTCAGGATCGGTATCCGAATGTCGCCATCGGTAGCTACGTCAATTTATCTGAGGATAAGGCGGGCACGCGCGACTTGACGTTTAACACCAAGCTGACGATCGACGGACGCGATGCCACCGAGGTGGAGCAGGTAGCGCAGGAGATTGCCGCCACCACAAACGGGTTCCGCTCGTCCTCGGCATAATAGTCCATTGTTGGCTTTAACCGTTGTCATATTCAGCGGTTAAAAACCATAGGTAGTGCTGCATCCGCCCAGTAACGTGTGTCAACCATCCAGCAAGTTCGTAAAGACCTGATAACCAAGAACGGTTGGTGGACGAATGGCTGGCGTGTGTATGGAACAGCGAGCGGAAGATTCAATGCACCTTGTGGATACATGTACGTACAATAAGATCGAGCAGGGGCTTGCTTGGTATACAGTACGCAAATCACTTCAGCGTGAGGAGCAGCGGCAGTGGCACTTGAAGGAGTGGTTGGTTGGCGCAAACCGAGTGTTCCTGTGCACCCATCCCACGTATCTTTCCGAGATATTTTTTGGATTTTGTGTTTGCACCGCAAAGTGGATGGGGAGAGCACGTCAGCGGACACGAAAAGTTGGCGAAAAATTAGGAGGGTTTTATCCGTTTCTGGCCATTATCTGTGCACGGTCGGTCGATCAGGCTTGTGCCGTGTGGTTCATTAGGCGCCTCTTCTGCGGAGGTTTTAGGTCGGTCGGTCGGATGATGTCCAAATTGGGGAGTTGGGAAAGGGTACACATGAATTCCACAGCACGTGCCTTGCTGGGATAGACCACCCACCCAAAGATGGAGAAGAGAGCCCTAAGATGTCCAACACAGACTGGATAGTGAAACTAACAAGTGTCACAACCCCCCGCGATGCCACCAACCCAGACAGAACCTGTAGGCGCGAGGTCGTCTTCTCTGGGTTTCAACTGGCTGCGGTCGATAATCGCAGGTGGTCATCCTGGTATCCCAGCCAATATGTCGAGGGACTCACCCTCCACGATGTTGAACTTGTCCAGCTGCAAGCTACACTTTTGCATCGGGATAAGGTCGGCCTTTGTAATAATGTTTCACCTGTATTTTCAGTACACAGTGGGACCGAGCGACGATTGGCAGATATGTATCTAATAGCCCATCCCGCACGATTTTTATCGTCACCATCCATCTATCCAATCAGAAGTGTCGACGCAGCCAGGAGGTGCAACGAAGTGAGGGCGGGGTGACACCTTTTTGTGAGGTGCGTGGCTTTGCTGGTGCCAGCCTAAAATAAAATCAGAGAAGAGCGAGAAGCAAGCAAGCGCATAGGGCGGGTGGGACAGCAAATGCGTCCTTTTTTTTTAGGCTTGAGGTTCCGGGTCGATTACGTTTTTTGTTCTGGTCTGGCTTGGCTCGTTGTTAACGTTGCAGCAGCAGCTGACGGTTTTGCTCTTATCATAGGTCTCCTTCCCAAGCCAAACTTCGGTGGCGAGGGGAAGGGGCGCGAGTGCGTGAGTGAGTGTTGTTGTTGCTGCAGCAGTATCGCCGACCATTTGTTGCGGAAGACACGGTGACGCATCTCCCCGCGGCCATACAAATGTAAATTGCGCATTTACTAAAGTGCGCCGTCGGCCACATCGCCCCCCCTCCTCCGCTCTCCGTCGCCCCGCCTCCACCTACGTGCGCCACCTACGCCAGTAGTGGGGGGGGGGGGGGGG